>WBMW01003636.1:860973-892531 GCA_013396635.1 Penelope pileata | reverse complement strand
TTTTGCAGAGAACAGTTAGTTGCCTGGAAAATATTTTTGCAGGGATATCCACATATAATGTAAGCAAAACAAGACAAAAAAGGGCCTGAGAAGAACTAAGAAAAAAATATGAACAATTTATCTCAGCCTTCCCATTTCAAAAGTAAAAAAGTCATATTTTATATAAAATACGAAAAATATTTTCCTTTTCACCCTTTAGCCTTAAACCCAAAACATTGTACAAAATGTATTATTTAGGAACAAAATAAATATTTAGGTCCCACCTGAGTGATTTCCTTTTGCTTCCTTTTCAATTCCCAAAGAAAACTAAATACTTCTTGTTTCTGATTAAAACAAATAGGTTTTGCATTCTTTTTTTTCTTTTTTTTTCCTTGGTTCAGCTAGGTCGGACGAATAAACAAGCTGATTAATGTACAGCTCTAAAACATATTAATAAGAAATCCTGCTACTAATGCTTCAGGTGTAGCAGTGTTCCAAATGGCTTTTGTGTAAACACAGTGCCACTATATCCAAGGAAATGTTTCCTGTCGGTGTTCAATTCTCCTTTTAGTTTAAAATGATTGCCCCTTGTACAGTCACCATCAGATCACATAAGAAGTCGGTTCCCCTCCTGCCTATAAGCTCCCTTTAAACACTGGAAGGATGTAATGAGATCTCTCTGGAGCCTTCTCTTCTCCAGACTGAACAAGCCCAGCTCTCTCAGCCTGTCCTCATAGCGGAGGTGCTCCAGCCCTCTGATCATCCCCATGACCTCCTCTGGACCCGCTTCAACAGCTCCACATCTTTCTTGTGTGGGGTCCTCCTATCTCATAGCTGTACAATCTCTATTCCTTTTTAGAAGTACAAGGAATAATTATTTCTCATATTTTCCAAATCATCCACCCACTGCTGCCACTGTGACCATTCATTTCTAATTGAGGCTCTGAGAACACTGTTCCTTAATCAAGACCCTAGTTTCATTCCCTTTGCCCACCTCCTCACCTCCTTGGTTTCCTCAGGGCTAGACCCTAAATTTGTTTCCACACCTTAGCACTTCGTTACCCCTCCCACAAGGACTTTCCCCACTCCGAAAAATCAAACAGCCCCCGTCTTTGCCATGGCGCAATAAGCTGGGCTGCAAGGCAGCAAGCATGCCAAGTCCTGAGGACATTCAAGAGCTGATTCAATAAGGGTGATTTCAGAACAGAATGGCAGAACAGTCCAATGCTCTGAGCAACATTCGAGACAGAGAACATCAGGCTCACACCTCACTTGAGACTGCAGGACTCAGAGCTGAACCTCACCAATGCGCACTGAGCTGCCACAAACTGGAAGTGTCTGAACCAGTGCTCTGAACCCAGATCCTCAAATCAAAGAAGCCTGTTAGCTCCTTCTTGCCAGACCAGCTTGAACCCAGAGATCCCAGCACACAGCCAAGCTTCTGTGCCAGGCACATGGAGGAGAGCCCGGGTGGGAGCAAGCATGGCTTTTCTTCTCTTAGCAACATCCTCTTTCAGGTCTATGCTGAAGACCCAGACCAGACCTTGCACCATGAAGCACCCACAACAAGGAGAGCACCCACAGAGAGGGGCCAGCACCTCTCAGGAAGATCACAACCTGCCCAAAAACGTGCCAACCATCCTGAATCTCCTTCTAGCTTTAGCTTATCATTTCACACATTGGCACATGAAGCACAGTATCTAGGGAGATGGTTTAGTAGGCATGGTGGTGGTGGGTTGATGGCTGGACTAGATGATCTTAGAGGTCTTTTCCAACCTCAGTGATTCTATGATAACATGATCTGTGTGACTCAGCTCTATCATGAAGCTCCTCACTCAACCTTGCAGCTTCCACCTACGTGCCACACACTGCAGCAGAGCCCAGAAGCCCCTGAGGATCCTTCCCCACTGCGACATCTCTGAATGTTTCTGTGCCCCAAGAACAGCAAGGCAGCATCACCTCAAGGGCAGCAGACCATAGCATGAGGCACAAACACCTGCCTTCAAACATAAAATATTCCCTGTCCTTCAACAGTAACTTCTTTTCCTGCACACACCTCACAAACCAGTTCCTCTGTGCAATGCAGTCTGCACTGTGTTGCATACAAAAACAAGTTAAAGAGGAATGAATGTGTCCATAAGGAGAAAAATCCTGCCTTTTAAACCTTGAAAATACTGTTTGTGTTTCAAGATGCAGCTTTGTCCCTCAGAAACCTGCAGAAAGTAGTAGAGAAGTCTGCTTCTCTGCAAGCTTTTTAGCGTGCCACCAAGGATTTACTGCAATATTTAGAAACAACTGTTATGAGACCATATACTGTGCAGTTAAAGAAGAAAAGGAGCTTTATTTACCATTACCCTTGCTTTCATCTTCCTACGTTATGTTAAAATAAGAAGTGTACAAGCACACATGTCAGAGACAGTTCTTCCTGAAACGGACTCACAATGCCCACATTCATCAGATCTTCAAATTTCAAAGAGTAACCTCAAAAGGCACCAACACAAAAAGGTGATGTACTTAAATGGTTAATAGCTAAATGTTTATAATTCCAAGTCCAGCTGGTATGTTTACGCATACATACCATGTATGTATGCACAAACCACATTTCAAATCATGAGTTCTGCTTTTAGCTGGGGAAAAATGGTAAAGAGAATGGTTGAGGAAATTACGTGCAGAATGTTGTTTCTATTCAAAACTCTTGAGAATGGAAAACCATCGGGCTTCAGAAGGCTCACAAGTTTTGCTCAAAAATCTGTTCTTCACCTTGTCGCTTCTCTATGGCAGCATTTTCCTGCAAAAACCTTTAAACCAACACATTATTTCCCAAGCTAGCCACAGCTAGGTAAAGGAAAAGCAGTTTAGATTAAACTGAAGTTATATCTGAGGACTATTCAGTGTTTCATCTAAGTAAATAACTTTCTCCACTTGTCCATCATTAGTGCAATATTAGTCTAGAAGTGGCGTATCAGTGGTGCCACAGCCATGGCAGCAGGACTGGGTTGCGCTGCCAATGCCCTCAAGTGCCACACCAGCTTTCATTCCCAAGCAGAGCTATGGCAGGGGTCATGAAAGGCATCACTGACAGGAGTTTCTTGCAAAGAGGTCAGGTGGGCCCAAACTATGCCTATAACTATTGATTCTTTCATTTCTTTCAAATGGCAGCAAGCTTAAAGGCTAACTTCTGTTTCTGGCTTAAGACTACACTAGGAAATAAAATGGAGCAGAAGGTGACTTTCAGTAAAGAAGGTCTTAAACTAAAATTCCTTATATCTGGAAAAAGCAGAATGACCACATTTTCAGTTTCCCTATGTTTTCTTAAACCACCCCCAGATATTAAATACTAGGAATATTAGAATTCTCTGCTGGAAGTTATTCAGGAATATACGTCCTCCTCCTTTAACAAAGGTTGGTCTGGGTGGTTGGTCTGAATGTTCAGTCTGGATGCCAGAATGCAGGTGAATGTCAATGCCAGGATTAATTTCTTATTGTTCAATTCAAAAGATAAATGAGTTTATTTGCTCTTAGTCCATGTAGCTAAAAAGACCCCAAACACAAACACATCTGCTGAAGAAAGTGGTTAACTTTCAGAGCATAAAACTTCAGTCAAGGAAGCATAAGTAATTCTGCAGCTCTCACTAAGAAATACCAATGCTATTATAGGAACTATGTTGTCATCTGTGCAAAGCTAAATCACCATCATGTGATTCAGAAGTTTACTTAACCTCAAAAGACCAAATCCTGCCAAAGGGAAAAAGGAGTTAGCCCCTTCAATAAAAATCTAATCAGCTTTACCATTTGAGTGATCTAATTTATCTGATAATTTAGATTAGGATCAGCTGTTCTGAAATAAAAATACATAATTTCAAGGGTAAGGCTGCTTGATACTTTCCCTCAATTATACAATTATCTTGAATTGGCTCTGGGTGAAGTTAAGTGCCAGTGTTAGTAGCCTTATTCGAAACAGCATGTATGAACACCATACTAGAACCCAAAGACTATTTAAAGGCTGAAGAGTAGTCAGTTTCTGGTCATTTGCTAGTCCTGTCTGGAGGACTGCCCAAACTCAGAACACTCCCTTTGTTTCAAGTTTCTACTCTGCATTTGCAATGACTGGAAGATGAGTGAGAACTCAAGTACTTCTTAATCCATAAACTACCAGCAGCTGGAGGCATGTCTGTTGCACTGCATATCTTGGTAGTCAGGATTATCATCACCACACATAAGAGACAGCTGAACAAAAGCACTTTCTTATATCAGTTTTCTTCCTTAATTTTACTTAGTTAACCACACTTAAATTGTCTTTTAATACACAGATACTTCATTCAGTGCTCATAAGTGAAACAGCAATTCTCAAAAATGATACATCTTAAAACAGTGGATAATGTTGAATGTATTTGCCGGTTAGGTTGAACGGTGTCTTCATGACTGCAGCTTACGAGAAAACAATTTTGAAGGTGGATGTGAGGAGAGAGATGGTTTCTCGGTTTTTCACCATTTCTCTCTAAAAGCAACCTCTTCTGGGCTTACTGCAAGCTGCAGCGCACCTTCGTGGTGCACACAGGGCAGTTGTCTGTGCCTACCTCAGCTGCTGGAATCACAACAGTGATGGAGCGCAATGCCTTCTGTACTTGACAAAAAGTTCTCCTTTACTATATTTGGGGATTTAAACTCAGGTTACAGGTATTATTGGTTTGCTATTGGTTTGTCAATAAAATAAAGCACCAGGAATGAGATATCATAACAACTGACTTCAATAAAACAAGGAGCAAAAAATGAAAAGGAAAAGTTACAATTCTGGAAAGATACAGGTGAAGACTCAGTTACTGGAGAAGCACTGAAATACTTCTGATGATGTGAGCATCATCAAAATGCCAAAGCATGGTAGTAGAGAAAGCTTCTGGGATGATTTTATCCTATGCCAAAATCAAAATAGCACAGATGAGTAACATAAGCAATTATAGCCTGCTGACATGTTACACTCCATTTGGTGAGACAAATTCTTCTATAGTACTATCCTAACTAGAGGCAAAAAAAAAAAAAAAAAAACTGTTGAAAAGGAGGGAAGAATGGTCTGGACTTCAACCCTTTGTTCTACTTTAGCAGAGCTCCATGAAAGCTGGAAATGCCTAAGAGCTGCAGGTGGACGATGAAATACTTTTACAAGTAACACCACTAGCAAATAGTAAGTATAAAATGGGACGCATTTGTGGCAAACGTCACGATTCAGAGGACTCCAGCTGGAAGAGGTATAAAAGGGCCAGATGAAAACACTCTCCACAGGCAGTAACAACGCAAGGTGCAGAATACGTGCAAAGGCAGGGCAGGGCTGACTGCCACAATTCAGATGTTTTAGTCTCCCAAGCAGTGTTTGGTGAAACAAGAAGCAATCCAGCCACAGGCAGTGGCATGGCTGCAGGTAAATGCTTTCATTCCAGTTCTGGGCAATACCACTGTTACCAGCTTTTCATGTAGGTATGTTTTCCCCACACAAGTGAATTTACACATTTTGCAGATTAATGTCCTACTACCATTTAGAGACATGCAAGACTGAACCCACAGACCTCAACAGGACAGTTTTGACGTTGAAAAGCTAAATAAGGTACTTCATCTGGGAGGAAAGGTACATGGCAGTTATCTGTGCTAAAGTGAATTTATTTATTCCATTAACAGACATAAAAATCTCCATTGAAACTCATGAAAATCTCATTACTCAAACAGAAACAGGGCAGCGCTTATTACAAGCTTTACAAGAAACATAATGCTAATTTTAACTGAGTCAGTCAAGAAGATGTACTGGAGACAGCAATCTTCCCAGTGCAATTACTCAAAGCCTTTCTAGAGCTGGAAGACATGCAATGTATTTGGAATACAAACAGTATAAAGATTTTTTTCCCCAGTAAAATGCAAGAGCTGTTCAGGATTCATAAACATATTCACAGCTAGCCATCAATCGTCTAAACTCTCCTTAAGTATCAGCAACACAAACCGAGTAAAAGTAACATCAATCTGAATTGTATGCTTTTGCTTACAATAACCTTTGTGAATGTTTCTTTTCATTGTAACCATATGCACTCTCTGCATCTTATAATTTAGCTTTCAAAGAGTGGTGGTTCTTGAAGTCAAGGCCAATGTTCATTTTTAAATTCAAAGACCCTAAAATGAAGGTATTTAAATTGCATATGACAATCATGTTCACAAAGTTTTTTGAATGTCTTCAGCTTTTCACAAGTAGGCACTTTTGAAAGTGATAAAAACTCTTTCCAAAGAGTGCTTTTCAGCCTTCTATGAGCAGAATACCAAAACCTCCAGTATAAAATACAAGATGCTCTTTGTGTAAAAAGGATGCACTCTAGGCTTGACACATTCCTTAAATTTCAGCAAAAATAAATAAAAACAGCAAAAACACATAAAAACAGAAAAACAGAGGAAGTTTTCACCTTGAAAAGCAACTACTCTATTTTCATGATTTGACTTGTGAAGAGTGAGGCATTCAGAACTAGTTGTCCCCGTTTTTCAGCAGAAAGGCTCTTAAGTGGACCACTAACATCCAGTTCTTCCAACCTGCAGCTAATTGAGCTATCTAGTGCTAAGCCACAAAATGAAATAAATATATTACCTCCAGACTGGAAACAGCCCCAGGGAACGCAGCAGAGAGAAGAACCATTTTTAGTGCATCAAACTTAACAACATATGGTTTGTATTCCCTTCATTCTTAATGCTTCCAGTTTAGTTTCTGTTAATGAAAGACTATCTTTGTCAACTAAGCCCAGTTTCTGAAGAATAGGCAGTTTATTTTTGAAATTATTTCTCAGAAGAAAATATAATTTCAAAAATTAATTATAAAGCAAGTGTACTTGATGCAAACTAGCACAGTAATTTAAACGGCATACCAAAACATAAGCAGAACAGATCTTGACTATTCTACATTAGCTGCCTCTTGTGAGACTTTTTGGCCCCAATCCACGTGAGCGCTAAAGCGTGTCTTCTGTTGAGTGGGACTTCAACATCACCTTTCGCAATCTAACTGCGATGCTTCTCCTTTCCACTCCTCTGTCACTGAGTGATGACTCCATCTGTTTGTGTGGGAAAAGCACCTGTCCTCTGTCAAGAAAAATCTCCTTGCTACTCTCAGTCCTTCACACCCATTGACTTGTATTTGATGCTTCATCTTGGGATTCCTGGCTTAGCAACTGGTCTTAGTAGCTCCTTTTGAATCTAGTAGAGATCAGCCATGCCAGATTTCTCTGCTGCCATCATGCAGGTGGGACAAGCATGCAATCAGTGCGAAATGAAGGAAGGAATTCCTAATTGAGGTCAGTGGCCCTGAGTCACCTAGGTGCTCAGATAAATCTCATCCTACACATTCAAATACCTTCATGAACAGGATAGTATTTGAAAGTTGAAATCCATATAGCACCACAGGGAAATAACTAGTCTTAAATTAAGATGTCAAGTAAATGGGTGATACTGCAGGTGCATTTCAAGAGATTTAAGATGAGTTTTCAAAGGGCTGGTTATCTGGTGAAAAAGAGAACTGCGAAGTAAAATCTGGGAAATGTGGCACAACCTTATCTGTGCTGCTACCTGTTTCGTTGCTGCATATAGAGAGCATTCAAAGGCAGCAATCATTCCCCAAATGGCTTCAAAAAAAAAAATTAACCACCTTCAAATACAGGAAGACACAGTATCTCCTCTTCCCTAGAAAGCAGACAGTCATGCTTAACCATCACCTGTCAAGAGAACCCTGTAGCACCACCCAATCCATGTTCCCAGACTTCAGTCACCAGGCACACAGCTCCAGGCCATGTTCCAGAACATTATGGGTTACACTCTGCCTCTAGGCTGCACCATGGGCACCTCTGCTATTTTGAGTTATTTCTGAGATTGCTAGGAGGTAATGTTTTGAGGGCCTGCGTGAGAGAATCTTTCACCATTGAAGTAGTTTTTTCCAGACTGCTTGGAAGTGGCAGCTCCTAAGCCTTCAAAAGCAGATGATGTTTTGGCTGCAGTGGAGAATGGAGAGTAATAACCAAGAGGATGTGGGGGACAGCTGTTTGTGAGAGAGGAGCCCCTAGAAATTATGTATTCCAAAATTAGTTCTAAAATTCCCTTGTGCAGCTGGAAGAATTTTAGCAGTTTTCTGGACCTGCTTTATAGACATATTCAAAAAAAGATCTCTTTTTGCTCTGTCAGGATGCACCAGGAAGGCACTGAAGCACAGAGGTTTTGCAGCACCTCACTGGCCACCAGCCCAGGGCTTTGTTCCTATGACCAGAGAACCTCACATCTTGGGCAGCTTCCAAAAGGAAAACAAAGCCAGAACCTGGCAAAGCTGACACCATTTGTTGAGCACAGTTGCTTTTCTTCCAGTGATCACTTGTCAGCACTAGACTGAGGGAAATCTTTGAGGGGGGCTGGGTGAAAGTGGGAAACTGGGCAGCAAGCTTGCGTTTCATCTCGCAGACAGTGAAGGCACCGAATTCAATTTACAGCAGCCTGTAGGTCAGGGGGCTGCTCCGTTTAAGCAGCAGGAAATTTGAAGTAAAAGGGCTCTGCGTTTTGGAAGGTAATTAGATTTTTTTTTTTTTTTTTTTAAATGTTTAGGTGTCCAACAGCTTCAGTGGGGGCAAGGAGACAGTCCTTACCTCACATTTCTTCAAAGGCCATTTGCCAGAATTTCCTCCTAGAACATCTGCTGCAGGTTTCATATGGGTACGAGACAGTACAATCCAAGTCCTCAAAATCCCAGGGAAAATTTTGAAAACAAAGGTCTAAGAGGAGAAAACAAAAGCCTTCAACAGTGTTGCTTAAAAACAAAAACACAACTTTCTGATGCTCAAGCAAGCCTCCAAGATGCTCCTTTATCACTCTTTCTCACACAGGGTCTGCCACACATGGCCACTGCTGTGAGCCAGCACTGGTAGTCTCCCTGAGGCCATGACATGGTGGCCATGAGGTGCTCCTCATAAGTGAGTGCTGCAGTTCCTTATACAGCCCATTCAGACCTCCACATGGACTTCTATTCATTCAACTGGAAGCATTTAGAAAATTGTCAGGCAGCCAAAAAAAGAAAAAAAAAAAGCAGGCTGCCTCTGCATGCAGCAGGATCTTCAGAACTTCCCCCAGTTTGCATAAAGCAAACGTCTCTTACCATGACCAACACAATGCCTTCCCCAGCTGCACACCAGGATGTGCTGAGCAATTACTGGGAGAACACTGCAAGGCTCTTTTCGGGAACACAGAGACCAGCTGGTCCTCTGAATTTGATGGGAACAAGCTGACAAAAAGGAATCTGTACAAGAACTAAAGGAATGTCAATGGAGAAAAAAAGTCAGAGATGATATTAATGAACCAATTTTCAGGCCTGGTGTGGATATAGTCCCCTTCTTTGCGTGTCAGCACAAACAGCTCCAATGACAGGCCCCAACCTCACCCTTCCCAAAGTGGTCTACACACAAAAAATATTGAGTTAGGAGTTCTTCAGAAGATCTCTGACAACAGTCACGGCTATGGCCATTTCACCTGAGTCTCAGGGCACAGAAGCATGTTTTTCCATAGGAGCTTTTGGTGAGGACCTTTGGGATAGGAAAATCTTGAAAGCGGATTTTCTTACGTTGCAGATTGGTTACCTTGAGAGTGATCACTGGGAGGGCGATCCCTCTGGTGGTACCAGGCTAAAGTTTTGTAGCCAATCAGGTTGTTTCAAAAGTCTTCAAGCCAGGGAACCCATTTGCTTTTGGTATTGACAAGTCTCTTTTGGGTCTCTGTCACGCTGCAGAGCAGCTCAGCAGTGCCCTATATTTAATCTGAGGCAACCACCGACACAATAATATCTGCAGACTGGAGCAGCTCTGAGAGCTGAGACTCTGGCAGGAGAATGACAGAAAGGTGACAGCTGTAAATCATGAATGCTGCTCAGGACTAAAGTCCTGCTTGTGCCTGATAAGCCATGCCAGTCAGAGAGTGCACTGTAACAACAGCTCAGGGCCCTGATCAAAGCATGACTTGACACTGCCTATTTGTTGTTCCTGCCCTGATGGTGTTGTATTGTCCTTGCAGCTGCTGTAAAGCCAGACTTTGAGGGAGAAGAGAGTCCTGCCTTTTACACGAAAGCCCTGAGGCACTAAGGAGGAGGAAGGTGGGAAGAAGCCTGCCCTAGCTGCACAGTCAGGGGTGGGTAGGATCTGCAGACCAGCTCCAGAGAAGTTGGAGGATGCACCTCACTCCATGCAGCCCTGCTGTACACCCTGTCAGTGTGAAAGGCATATGCGCTAGATGAGGACCTGACTCAGAAAACCCAAGGTCCTTCAGACTGCCTTTGCCTGCACTCAGCATCTGCCTCATGTCCTGTGGTCCTGTCCTGGTGGCGGGTTTGGTGAGGGACCAAGCTGGGCACAAGCCCCACTAGCTCTCCCACACATGGGAGCACGGATCAACACTCTGGCCTTGTCCCTCTGCAATGTCAAAAATCTAGCCTAGCCCCTGGCATAGCTGTGGCTCTGGCCAGTAGGCAGTCCTCGCACAATGCCCAGGCACACTTGGGGCCAGCACAGGCCACAGGCCATTCCTCACAGGCCACCGAGGCCATGGCACACACGTTGCCATCAGTATTTACAGCAGCAGGATCTGAGGTGGCTACAGGCTGGGTCAGATGGTCAGCTTGAGTGTTATGCTGAAACACAGCATGCACGCACCGGGGGCGGGCAGAAAGGAACTAGAGCTGAAAGGTGGGTGGGCTCTGCAAGCACATGAGCTGGCTCAAGGAACATCCACAGAGGTGGCAGAGACAATATGGTCTCCCAGACTTAAAGCAGTGAATCCAACCTGACTAAAAAGTGCCCTATTTCCAACGACTGCCATGAATCAGGCACGTGCTTCCTGTCTGATCAATTAATTGTTGTCACTGTTCCTAATATAGCTAATCTACTTCAAAGTCAAAACACAATTCCATTTTTATGGCAATCCCCCTTATGCATTAACAAAAAAGAAGTAATCTGCAACTGGAAAGTCACAGCACTGCATAGTTCATCTCTGGAGTATGGCCACCAAATTTAGCGGTTGAAAGCTATTATCTTTATCAAGAGGTCAGCACAAGTTTCCTGATTTCATTCTTTTTTTCCTTGAACCAAAATAGGATTTTCCCTTAATAGCAACAGGCAGTGACATTTTCTTCATGTGTTTGATTTTGTGACAGCTGAATGATATTGTGGGTTTAGTAGGTAGAACAAGTTATAAATTCCACCTCTGTGCTATGCATGAGACCATCATCCCACAATCTTTCAGAGCTTGAAAGACTGAAAGAACTATGCTGAAGATGAGCATGACAGTAAAAAGTTAAGATGAAAAAAGTCCTTTTTAGAGCGTAATAAAAAGAAAACCCACAGGGACGAAAGAGAGGGCAGAACAGGTCAGCTAGAAGAGCTGGGTTTGTATCACCTATTTCACAGTTTTCTAGGTGTCCTAGGAACAAGCAGTGAAACAGATTATCCAGAGAAAAGGCAGCCTAACCTGGAATTTCTGACCTTCACCAACACTTCCATAAAGACTGAGGTTGTCTGAACCTGGGGGATTTATCTCAGGTCAATCTCAAACCAAGAGTGATAGTTCTTTAAATAAACTGCTGAACACCTGCAGTATATTTTCCACGAATGCCATGGCTGGATGTCTGTTGAACAAGACACAGCAGCTCCTGGAAGAGCTTTCAAACCCCCTGCTAGTGACGCAGGGCACAGCAGCGAGAGTCGGTGGAGGCTGTGTGAGCAGCCCGACCCTGCCACCTCCTGGTGCAGAGCAGAATAACAACCGTCTGCTGCTGACTGAATACGAGAACCGCCAACATTGCTGCATGTTTATTGCCAGCTGATTGTGTTGTGTTCGCTCCCGGCAGCTACAGACACAGTCCAGGGTACCGAGCTCGGTGCCCCGGCCCCGTGAAGCCCCACAGGTAATTATAGCAGCCCGAGTTTCCCATTCTGGGAAGGGTCCAGGCCATAAGAACTTGTGTCACATTTGGAAATGAGGGTATCAATGCCATCACAACTAGAGTGATGGCTAAAACTGATGGATTGTTGCCTAAAACAAAAGTGCCTGGTAGTTGTCAGTCAGCCATTCAGAAGTATTCATGAAGAATAAAATCACTTGCCAGCTGTTAAACCTTTCAACAATGTGCAGTTCAGTGCAAATATCTGCAGGGACATTTGTAATCTGCTAGCACAGAAGTAGGCTTGATCTTCTGATTTACTGCTTTGTGCTAGTTCTTAAAATCCACCAATCAACCAATATGGCACAGATGTATGACTTCTCTCTCAAACAGCTCCTGCTGCATGCATTTCCCAGGGAATGCGCACATTTGAGCTTCATCTCTGCCATGAATTTAAGAGTGTGCAGAAGGCTTCAGTAGAACTGCATCAATATTCAATACTAGTCTCAGTTAAATTAATGTCAAAACTCCTGTTCAATTTCACTAATGGCAAGATTTCATACTCCGTAGGACCACTGCTTTATATCTATTAAATATCACAGCATGAACTGTGATGTGCAACTGTGCTATTGTGAATGTGCAGAGATTTGCAAAGTCAATTACTTGAAGAAATTCATTGATACTGAATCAAAATAGCTGGAAGAACTCCAAATCCATTTGTTGGCTCACCATGAACTGACATAAAACAATGCCTATTTCAGCTCTCAGTCAGTCCATCCTAGTCGCTCGTGTGCTCATTCGTTACTGTTGAAAATGCCCATAAACTTACTGCTGAGGCTGATTGTTAAATAAAATCCCATTTCCATCAGGACTTTAGAGATCTCCTTACCAGGAGCTGCATTGTAAAAGGGAAATGAATCTGCCACTCTTACATTTTACCAGCGGTGACTGGCAAGTTTAAAGAGAAGATGTGCCAACACCACCCTTGAGTTGCAGAGATCTCAGTAGCTTTTCATGAGAAAAGTCCAGCTCTGTATCTGTCAGGTCAGCTATAAGACCTTTGGTTAGTTCCGTCTCCCCACTGACACCCCACAGGGTAGCTCCTTTGTGGAACGGTGCCTGCACCCATGGGCCAGTGCAGATGACCACCTTGTGCATGGCCTCAGAGCACAAGGGAGCTTTTACTGCAGCACTCTACCTTGAGAGGACACATTCCCTACAGCAGACACAGCAAATCTCACTGCATCCAAGAACACAGCCACCATTAGGATGAACAATTACAGTGCTCCTCACTGGAAAAAAGAGAACATGCCATTTCCCTGTTCCCATTACGCAGCCTAACTCCTCCAGGCAGGAGGAGCCACCAAGGGCCACCAAGATCCCAGGACAACATGAGAACTGCTTTTTCTCCATAAATCAATTTTAATTTGTCCTAGCTGTAAGACCCAAACCCAAAAATGTTTACAACTGTTAAGGACACCTGAACTCTCCAGCTGGACAGATGTCTTATAGTAATGGGAGCCCTCTCATGAGAAAACGTCCACAATAAGCTAGAGGCTGGGTTTCAAAAAGCAGCAGTTTGGGCTGCCATTTGCTGCCATTTACAATCTTAAAATACTACAGGAGGTTTTTTTTTTTTTTTTAAACTCAGGCTAAGAAGAGAAAGCAGCTGCCCATGTTTCTTACATATGTTAGCGCATGTACCTTTACACTGAAGGGTAGCTGCATGCCGATGGGCTGACACTGTGTGGTAATAAACTGCCCTCACAGTAAGGTCTTCCCAGGAAGAAGAGACTTTCTGTTCTCCTTGAAGGCAGGCTATAAAAGGCATCTAGGTTCTGAAACAGCAAAAGTTGTGTGTCACTTGTGGTAACACTGTGTAATGATAACAAGGTATTACTGTCCTAGTTTGCATGTTCAGGACTAGAGCTCAAAGCTTTTTACAAATGTGGGCAATCATTAGCAAAAAGGGAATTGAAGCATCAAGAAAAATAAAATACATAGCAGATGCATATCAGAGATACTCTCTGCTAACTTGCTGATCCACAGCACTTCCATTAATGGTATTTGGTATTTCTCATGACTTCAACGTTTAAACTTTCACTGCAGTAGCTGAAGATTTTACAATTTTATTTTTCCTTTTGTAAACAGATGTGTTGGAAAAAAGTCAGAACTTCTCATATTCAAAACATAGGCTCCTAGGTGATATGGTTGGAAAGTATGTTTCAAAACTTTTAAGCACCCAAAATTATAGAATACAGTCGTTGGTGCATGATACAGAAGTGAATTGCCTAGCTCTGCAAAAACATGCAACTTTGCCGCACTTTGGAGTTCTAAACACATTGAGGGAAAACAGAACTTAAAATGGAAAATCAAAATCTTTTCTCCTAAAGTAATGTACCATGGCCAGAATATTTTCAGGAATATTAGACAAAAATATCAGCAATTATTGATCCATACACTGGAAGATGAGAAGTGATGCACAAACACGCTACAAAAGCCCAATAGTCTTATCTCCCATAATTGTGAATTGAGTTTTCAAAACCATTATTTTGGGTTTTATTTCAAAACAACTTTGTTACATGATTTATCTAAACTGCTTCTTTGATTGATACAGATAAAAATAATCTTAAATATTCTACAAAAATATTTGTTACATTCATTTTCTTCCAAGTCATCTGAATATAAGTTGTTTGGATCCTTGATGTGGATTTGTTCTAGCACAGCCAGTAAATTGCAAATCATTTATTTGTGCAGCTTTACTGCAGACTTAGCACCTCAAGGTTTCCAAGCCCTCCTCTTCCAAACACAGCAGTTGAATGATGTGAAATGGCAACATGTTTTCAACAGCACTTTGGCTAACAAGGAAGGCCACTCTACAGCTATTATTGCCCCTCACCTTTCCAACATCTTGCTAAAAGCTACTTAGCTGTTTCAAAGAATGCTTATTGCCCTTACAGTAATTAAGGGAGACGCACACACAGAGCCCTAAGAAAACTTAGCAGCTGAGACACTATTGACTAATACTAAGTACATAACATCTGAAGCACGCACTAAGGTCAGTAGGGCTTTTACAAGAGCTGTCTGTGCAATCTCACAGATGGACCTTTATATCAGTACAGAGACTGTGATCAGACAAAGTGGCCAATTTGCCTTGGGGCAAGAGTTTAAAACGTGCCTTGATCTGTTTAAAAAAAAAAACTCTCTATGCTCCGGCATCAGTAGAGGCAGTGACAAGTGGTAATAAAGGTCTCATTAATCCTCAGTGGAATCAAATACAAATTTCCCTTGTTGCTAGTCTCCCCAACTTCAAACAGTCACTTAGTTGCTTGAGGAGAGCCCTGGGAAGAGGTGGGAGCCAGGGCCAGCAAAGGTCACAGCTGAACCTCTGTTTTGCTACAAGAAAATAAAGGCCTCCTTATACGTAATGAGCGTCTGCATCATACACTCGGCTCAGGTCTGGTGAAAAACTCTGGCATAAATGGGGCTTTGAACCAAAAACACTTCCTGGTGCAGCAGAGTGAAATAGTACCTGATACTTAATCTTGCAATGGCTCCTTGGTTTACATGCCCGTTAACTACAGGGTATTTCTCCAGATATCAGATTTCTGCTTGTGCTTCAGTCAAGCTCTATTGCACAAAGCTTCTGTGTCCAGGCTGCAGCAAACCCCCTTATTTTATAACACAATGTCAGACTTGGCTGCTTTTCCTAAGTGTTCCAAGAGTTAGTTTAATACCCTGAAGCATCAATTAAATATATATCCAGCAATATCATTAGTTTAATCAAAAACATAAGATAGAGAACCATCAGAATACAAATACCTGAAAGTGCAAATCTGTAACTGTTGGAAAAAAAGCTACTGGATGTTTTCCAGGAGAGCTTTAGAGAAAAGAAAATCTAGCCTGATATTCCACTAGCATGAAATACTCCTGTATGTTTTCAACAGTTTTTATGCTGTTTATCACATTTTTCCTCCTGCTCTGAAGAAAATATTACAGTGAAAGCAAGGACACTGGCAAGCACTCTAAGGATTAACTCACAGTAGCTACTTCAGCAGGACAGAGGACCATCAGTTGCAAGTACACCCTTCCTTTGCCTCTCATCAGTCTGAAGAACCAGCTCTACCCAAATCCACATTATAGCAGAGAATGACTATACTGTGACTTTGATATAAGCACCAGCTGCCTCACTAGCTTTCCTCTCATTCATTCTTTTAGGACTCGCAGAAGGTTTCAAAGAAATAAGTATGTACCTTTCCAAAGCACTCAGAAACGGTAGTGGTAACTTGTCTCAGCTGTTATGCTGAGACAGGAACTGTGTAGTGTCTGATTATCAAAGCTACCATTTTCTCTGCTGACTGCCTCACACAAAAAAGCCCCTACTCCACAACTGGGATGTCATCCAGAGAGCAGAGTGAAACCATCATAACTTAACAGGGGCAAATGAAATAATGCCATCAGGTCTATGCTGGTCTACGCTTCAAAGGCTCATCATCTGGATTGGAACCAGCAACCTCAGGGAGAAAAGTTATCCATCCACTTATCTTTCATCTCAGCCACCGCAGCAGAAAAGGTTTCAGACTCTCACAACTGTACCATTGGTCTTATCTGGAACTGGGGGCTCTGCTCCACATCACCTCTTGCTCCCTTCAGCTCCTTCCTTGTACCTTCAGTTCAAGTTTCTTCTCCCTGATGCTGCTTCTTTCCAAGCCCTCTCCTTATGCTGCTCCTTTCTCATCCTGTTGGATCTCATGGTGGCTGGCTCTTATCTAAGCCTGAGGGCAACCTCAACCCCAGGCCACACCTTCCAGTCACAGAGGAGCACAGGTGTAAACAGTCTGCCTGTGCTCCCCGGGCCAGCCACATCCCATCACCAGGTGCTCAATCATCCATTCAGGCCATGATCAACTGTTTCCCTACAATGACTAAGGTCTTGACAATCTGTTATGCACATGGTTCCTGTAGGTTTCATTGTAGTGAAGCTTTTCTTGGTCAGAAATAGCCTAGTTTCCTGAGGAACAAGTTTCATAACTAACAAGGAAGACCTAGTGAAGACGTGATCACTTAAAGTCAATTTCATCCTCCACTTACCACACTTTGAAAATAATCATTCTTCTCTTCTGATGACTTCTTTGTACTTGTATTCTGCTGTGTCCTCAGTAGCTCTTCCCAGTCTATAATACACATGAAAGGGAAAGAAGAACAGCTGAAAAAACAATGAAGTGGCCCATTCTGGTAGGGACAGACAGTTGGGATTTGCTTGGCCATGACAAAAAAAAACAAACATCTCTTCTCTGCCCTGTGATCCCCAAAGGATCCAATAGGATCTAGGAAAGTGATCCTGACCTACAACAGATCTAAGGAAATTTTATCCTGCTGGGCACTCCTTCGGTAAACCATGGTTTTTTGTTCCTTCTGTCCTTCCCATTATGATTCCTTTCACCCCTCCCCATTGCTGTCTTCTACAGTTCCGGTCACTGAGAACGTTTCAGCTTTGAATCAAAGTGTTGCTGAGAGAGAAGTTCATGAGCCTGAACATTGAATTCGTAACTATCAAAATAACCCTTGCTCCAGCTAGTCTTGTTCAAGGCTGTTATCTCTAGTGTATTGATTCAGAGCAGCCATTTGGAAATAAAAGGCCTTGACAGGTATGACTTCTTTTATTAGATTCTCTGAACTCAGATGAAATCTTGCCTGTTGAACCAGTTCAGTCCCTGAGAGTTCCAAAAGGCAGATCAGAAATGTCTGCTAATGGGCCTACTGGAACATCTGTTTTCCATTCTGTCAGCATTTCCTCCCTACAATGGGCATACCCATATGGCAGAGCTGCTTACTGTCTTCATTTCATTTGTGATGCAGTATGCACATGCCATAAGATCTGTGGCTTTGTACACTACAGAGCAGCCACAGGCTTCATTCAAAATGTGCATATTCTGTGGACTTCCATGGGATTTGCATGGCTGTCTGTCCCCAGCACTGAGCATTAAGGTAAAGAATTAGTAACTTAACTCTATCTGCACCTGAAGGCACTCCTGAATTAAAGACTAGTCACATAAGTTGTGTACATAGGAGGCAAATTCCTTATTCCTTTGCATCTTTCTAGCATCTGCTGCTGCTATCCTGCAAGATATGTCAGGAAAAAACTAGCTGAAAATGCAACTTCAACACAGCATGTTCTTTGGGCTGGGATAATGACACACAGTGTCAGCCTTCTTCTGTTTGTGGTCTCAGCCCAGATTCCTGCCCGTGCTTCACTTGGGAGGCAACATTTCCCTAGGAACTGACTCAGAGGTGAAGCTAAATCTTGGTAGGAAGGAGTGACTTTCATCCTGAGCAAAGAAAGGAAACTAGCGAACGCAGGATGATTTGAACTCCCTTTTCCTGTAGGAGCCTTGCTAAATCTGCCCTGTTGTATACATCTGCTACATCATGTGTGTGCGTAAGGCAAATGACCTGAAGAAGCCTGGATGATTTGGATGAGTGATGACAACCTCAAGCCATGACTCTGATTAGTGCAGATCACCACTGAGCTTTATAAGTTTTGAGTGGTCAGCTCAGCCAAGTGGCCACAGTTCCAAAGTCTGCAGACTAGCCAGTTAACTGACATTATAAATTCGGCATTAAAAGAATTTTTATGTGTTTCCCTAAATGAGTCATATGATAGAGCAGTTCATTACCAGAAGCACAGCATTTAAACTCCAGGAGCTTACTTTATTTTAGTATATGACTGTATTACAGCAGTACATGGATCAATGTGACACACAGGATTAAATCATTGACAATTTGCTAAGAGGTTTCTAACTACATTTTTTTAATTTTTATTTTCATATTGATTCTACCATTTCTCCCCACCTCTATAAAAGCCTGCCCACCTTATATCTTCATCCTTTTGAAACCAGATCCTCTGAATGTGTTTATTCCCTTTTTCTCTAAGCTATTCTTTTTCTTTCTTCAGTCTAGAACATCTGTTCTAGATCACCCTAGGATTAGCAATATCACTGTGAAGTGTCACAGCTTTAGAAATAATTGTCCCAGAGGTCTACATGACTCATAAGCACAGAAATCTCAGCTGAGCAACAAGTCATTATAAATGAACAACAGCAAAATGTACATCTTTCATCATTTGACTTGTTTGATCTGTACACAGTGATGCCAAAAGTGGCAGAAACTATGCTAACAGTATTTGACAATGTTTTACATGGTTTGTTATCATCAATTCATTTTTGAGATCCCCCTTATCAATGACCATCTCAAACATCCAGAAGAAACCACAGGGTGTTCTCAAAGAATAACACGAATAAAGATCAGGAATTGAACCAGGACTTCACTGGCAATTCCATGTCAACATGTTAATTTTTGGCAACTCCCACTGCAAAACACATCAGCTTCTCCATCCCAATGTCCACAACCACCATCTGAAGGAGATGGCAACAGATGTCCAAGCACTTCCTCCGCTTTTCAGAACAGCCTGCAATAAGCCTAACACATAAAGAAATTAATGAGGGTGATTACCCATCAAATGCGGGAAGAGGCGACACAAATTTCTTTCACAATATTGACTTTTGTTTCCTATTTGCAAGATTTAGGAAATCTGAATGCACCATTTTGGCAGGAATGTGTTTTGACCTGAGCAGTATCAGATTCTACTGCTGAAGTTTATCTAACTACGTTTGCACAACCATTGCCTACTGCATACTGGTGAGGCCACACCTGGAGTACTGTGTCCAGTTCTGGGCTCCTCAGTACAAGAGAGACATGAACATGCTGGAAAGAGTCCAGCGAAGGGACACAAAGACTGGAGTATCTCTTATATGAGGAAAGGCTGAGAGAGCTGGGAGAGCTGTTCAGACGAGAGAAGACAAGGCTCAGGGGGGACAAATGAATGTATATAAATACCTGAAGGAGGGATGCAAAGAAAGCAGAGACAGGCTCTTTTCACTGGTGCCCAGTGACAGGAGAGAAGGAAACAGGCACAAACTGGAATACAATAGGTTCCAGCTGAACACCAGGAAGCACTTCTGTGCTGTGTGGATGATGGAGCACTGGCACAGGCTGCTCAGAGGTCATGGATTCTCTTCCTTGGAGATCTCCAAAAACTGCCTGGACACAGGCCTGGGCACCCTGCTCTGGATGTCCCTGCTTGGGCAGGGGTTGGGCCACACGCACCCAGAGGGCCCTGCCAGCCTCAGCCACACAATGATCCTGTGATTCTGTGAAACTCGTCCAGTTTTTCCTTACACATACACACACCTCCAAACACACACATCCAGAGATAGAGCTTGGACACAGTCATGTATTAATACAGTAAACATTGCAATGATATTGTAAACCGTTGAGGTTTTAAAAAATAGGAAAAGAAATATCACAGCAGTCTAGCTATAAAGGTTGCAGAAGTGTAATAGGATGCCTACATACGTGCTGGCTACAAATGTGGGAGAAGAAGATGGGCTTAGAGGTGAAACTGACTAAAAGAATTCACTCATGTTCTTATACACGCACACAAAAAGCCCCCTGTGATAACTAACTAATCCTTGCCACTAAAATGCCTGGCATGTATCACCCATTTCTTGGTAGAACTTTATCAAGGCTTTGGATTTTACCCATATAAGAATGTTGGGTTTAGCTCTGATATGTGGGATCGAGTCTCGGTTGGAAAACACAGTGAGAAGAAATTCTGACTTTTATGGATTCAAAATGTTGACTCTGTGAGAATCAGAACATCACAAAAGCAGGCCTCAAAAGTATATACCACACAGCTCCTGCTGACTGGTATGTGCACGTGTGCATCTGTACATATATATATATGTATGTACATAAACCATATACCTTATACAGATGGGTATGACTATTGTTTTCAAATACTTCTTAGGGATTATGATTAGAATTGACAGAAACATCAGCAATGGCATAAAAAGTGATTTTGTGTGGGTGGCTGAGGGACACGGGGAGAAGCCATTGTCAACATATCTGTAAGGCATTTAGAATTTGACCTTCATATAGCACTTGAATGTTTGTGTTTATTTGGTTTCAGTAAAAGTGCAGTATGGTAAGGCCATTATAGTATGTATAAAAGTTACTTTAAAAAGATATTGGCTCCCGAAACTTGGAGAAAAATGCAGAGGCTGGTGCAGGTTTCTTCAAGAAGCCTGCAGAAATTCAAACATCTGTAAACCTAACTCAAAGTCTGCGTTATTCCAAACAAAGTTATTGCCAAAGTTGAATCAATATTAAACAACTTGCTTTTAGAAGATTTTATCCAGAAACATATGAACGACTTTGGTTTTGGATTCTCAGATTATTTGAAGGAAGAGCTAAAAGCATCCTGCAGGCAGCATTGGTGCAGATGCATACTGGTAGCAATTGGGACTCTATTTTCAAAAAAAAAAATCTTGCAGAGCTTCTGATTCCTAGAAAGATCCAGTGATGAGATAAACCAGTGCCCAGAACAAGTACTCAATACACTTCTATCTGGGATACATTTTAAATGAAAGAGAGGAGAGGATGTGCCAATTTACAGCAATTTACAGCAAAGAAATCCATGACTCTGGATAATGAAGCTCTCCATATCATCCAGTGTGGCAGAACAGAACAATGTAGAGCAAGACATAAAGAAGGATGAAACTTCAAATTGTGTATTTCTGAAACCTGCTGTGAGGGAAGGAGGTTCAACAACTATGTTCAACAACCACCCAGCACTGTTGAAAAGATTTGATGAAAATCAGTCAGTGGGGTTCAGTAGAGGCAAATAAATCAAAACTTATACCTCTAGACAAATAAATTTCCTGGGCCATCAGTTTACTCAGCTTTGAAATATTGCTTTCCCTGGGGCATTTACACTAACCACTGATTTTCCAGACCTCTCTGAACACTTGGGTATAGGAAAGCAATTACATGGTCACGGTTGCCTGCAGTTGCAGGAGAGCAGACCTGTAAACACACAAGGTCCTTCCCAGTGACAAGCGAGGCTGGGATTAATGTGTTTGAACAGACAATCAGGCACTGCCCTGGAGCTCTTTCCCAGGTGGACTGACTTTACTTCATAAGTAACAAAAGAAATGGGAAAATTACTCAGAGCATGGTGTTTTTACGAATTTTTCCAGCTCCAGCACACTTATATAACTTATTAAGCACTCTGGATTGTTGGGATTGTGAAATACCTAAATTACGGGAGGAGATCTTCCTTCTGTCTTTATAGGATCTCACTGGAGAAGAAGACTAGAGAAACAGCCATATCCAGTCCCAGGGTTAGCAGGAAGCTGCTGCAGCTGAGTGGAATTCGACAACAAAACGAGCAGGTCTTGGAGAAATTCATCACGCATCTCATATTCTCTTAATTTGCAAACCAAATTCACTCAGTATTTCTGTGAACTCTTTCATATAAAACATTTTCTCCGAGGAGATGCATTAGTGAAAGTAAAATAAGAACAGCGTGTCAAGAAAATAAACAATTGGCAGCATCATTACGGACATTTGGCCTAACTTTGAGGATCATGGGCAGTCCTGTAATCCAAGATTTACCGGGACAGCAAAGGCCAGGAGGTGGCACTGCGGCTCTGCAGCACGGAGCCGGCCAGGTCAGCTCTCCGGGGCACAGGACTGCAGCCGCTAGGAAAAAGCTGCTTCACATGACATAGGAAGATCATCCAAACACGTTCTAAAATTACCGGACAGGCTGTGAAGCCTTCCTCTGAGGCATATCATCACAAGGGCAGTCCTTTTCCTGCTGATTTCAAAGTTAATGATCCCCGTTCTAAAATGGTAACAAACACTTTCCAATTACTATGTTGTTGGATTTTTGTTTTGTTTTGTTTTTCCAACAGAGGAACGGAGGTAAAAATTAAAAACCTTGGGTGAAGAATTAAGACATGTCGAGAGATTTTTTCTCCACTCCAGATGCGATAAAAGCAGGAACCCAGCAGGGCACAGGTCTAGGGGTCAGCGCAGCCTCAAAACCAACACCAGTGTCTGTGCCAGGGTGCAGCTGTTTCACCTACTGGGTGGTGGCCGTCCATAGTAGAGGTTTTCTGACAGTGAAAACCAAGTGGCTCATGGCTCTTCTCTATCAGCAGAAGACATAAAGTTCTTCACAGTCTGTTTTTTCTAGGTTTCTGGTTAGCAGCCACCACAGCACTGCTGTTCTTATTGTCACCATTATCCCCAGTCCATCGCTATCTCCTGTGATCTGCGTTTCGCTGGGGCTCCTGCCTGTGTTTTTGCCTCACTGGGCTGCTAGCCAGCAGGACTCTGACCTGATGGGTCTCAGACTCCATTCTTTGGCTTCTTTGCTGCCTTTGCCACTTGCTGCTTGGCCAGAGTCCCTTGGATGCTGTGACCTGTGGGATGCCATTCCCTGGGAGCTGCAGCAGCCAAGCTCATCAGAGGAAAGCAGCATCCAGGCTGCGCAGCCCATCAAAGCCTAGCATATCACAAGGAGATAGTGGAATATGTGTAGCCCACAGCAATAGAGGAATACTGGCAGGAAAATAGCCCTCTGCTTTTGCCATGAATCCCTTCCTTCTCTGCACTTCTAATTCAATAATCATTGCTTCGTGAGTCCTCACGAGGAAGCATCTTTCTCTGATGTGACCTACATGAAACCTGCATCGGTCTTCAGTGGTTTTTGGCCTCCGCATAGTGTGAGCTTTTCCAGACACTGCAACACAGCTCCTGCCTCCTGATCACAGCTTTTCAGTGGGTGTTCACCAGAGAATCCCCTTCCAAGAGACTGAACTGTGACAGCTCTTATACTGTTTTACCCAGTACATGCACAGTCAGTTTGGGTTGACACATCTCCATTCAGTCCCCAATTTCCTTTTAGCTGATCCCTTTTATTTGTTCTGCATTAGGAGGCTGTGCTCAGCGCAGGATTTCCCCAAGATATTCTCTCCTTCTGGGATAGAGTGCCTTGTGAAGACCTCAGGTCCCAATGCCCACACAGACAGTCAATGCAGAACAGCTCTGGAGCTCACAAAGCTTCCAGCTGAATGTGGGCTACGTGCTGTACACCTGTGAAGGTGTCACCTGCCATTTTAGAGAAAATGAGAAAGATTTCATCTCAAAAATGGATGGAAAGTGAACACCTTCTACTCCAGGTCTGCAGAATAAGGCCTTGTGTTTGTCGAATGGAAATCTGGGGTAACAAGGCTGATGTCACTGTTTAACTAGTATAATTCATGGAAGACTTTGACTCACTAATTCCAACATTCAGCTGAACAATGCAATATTCCCTTGGGTCATAGCCTTAGGAAACTAGCGCCCGTTATTTAATTGGCTCATTAAGATGGTGCCACTGAAGAATCAGCCTGTCAGCAGACTAAGTCAGCCCAAGCTACACATGCCTCAGCACATTTCTTCATGGCAATGTTGCAAGTTTGCTAGATTCATACAGCTCTTAAGACGCTTTTCAAAGCTAGATTGCCCTTTTATGCCTAAAAATAATTGCAGGTGGGGTTTATAATTGCTAGAACAAGTTGCAACTCTTAGACATCAAACTACCAAACTGTCTCTGCAAGGCTAACACCGGGAAATACTCCTCTAGTGCACTGGAATAACGTTGTTAACAAGTCAAACACTCAACGAGTCAAGCACTCAAAAACTGGGAAAAGCAAGAACAGAAGCATTTGGTGCACACCTATACTCCCAGCCTCTTTGTCAATGCTACTTGGACACCGAAATTACTTTACCATGTAAGAATCTAATCTAGCATCACAGCTGACCTTACTTTGAGCAGGAGTTGAACCAGACGACCTCTGAAACCCTCTTCAAGCTAAACTATGCTGTGATCTGTAAAAGTTTTCCCATAGTTTTTGTCCTAGGGCATATGTTTTCCTCTGCAAATGTAATAAATTGTGATCACTTATTTAATGAACAGCATTTCATAATTCTCCTAGTGAGTGTCCTCCAGGCTTGAAGAGTGTAGATTAGTTCACGGAACATCTCCCTGAGACTCCATATGTCTGAGTTCCACCACAGCACTAGACTATAGCAATTCTGCACAGAGCAAGCCTTAGGAGACAGCAAATACCTTTGTGCCACCAGCTGTCTCTATTAGTGACAACGGTGCTTCTAGCTACTCTGAAAACTAGTCTGGATATAATTTATGTAGACAAGGAACCTAATTTCATCAAAACTGTGTGGCTGTTTGTATCCCTGAGGAATACTGAACTACATTTGGCTATAACTTTGACCAGAGGAGAAGTTGCCTCTTAAGAGTCTTCATCTATTTTACTGTGTGTAGTGGGAAAAATGAGTGCTAAGCAATGTGGAAAACAGACCAAAACCTGCCAGATGCCCACCATACAAAGCAAGATGTGTCCAGCCAGAATGAGAAACTCTGTAAGTCACTCATTTTTGTCTAATTTAAGATTAGGACACGGACTGCGCAGAGCAAGGTCCAGAGTGATTCTATACCTTCACAGATCATCACCATCCCTCTTAGAAAGCTCCTAGCATGATGAAATAATGTCAGGTAAAATGGGAAAAAAGAACCCACCTTTTCATTATTTTAACTTACACTATCCCAAGTGATTCAGGCATGACTGAAACAGAGAACATGCTTGAAAATGGAAATGGTGAAGTCTCACAAGGAATGACACAGGGCATAAAGGTGAAAGAAATGTGGCTAAGTACAAGCAGAGAGATGGGCAAGAACACAGCCAGAAAAACAGGCGCAAGCTGTATATTTTACTGGCATGATTTAAGTAAAACAGTACCAGCTCAGATGTCAGCTTGTCAAAGAGAGAAAGCTTCCTGGAGCAGGATCACCCTCCCAGCCTGTGTTTATAGAGTCCCTAGGTTAAGAGGCACTTGGTTCATAGCTCCTGGGAGCTACCACAGCACTGAAAAATAAACATAAATAATGGTGTTGAGACATTTCAGGAGTCTGCATCTCATTTTGAGAGCCCTGCATGATATGCACTTCCCCCTGGGACTAATATTTCCTTTAAATCAGAGGATCAGCATTCACCCTCTTTAACAGAATATTTATTTAAAATTTCCTCCAGCCTCCAAGACAAACCCACTGGCAGCCCCATGCCCTGACACGGCCCTGGCTGCCTGGCCAAGCACCAGCCCATGATGTCTTGCTGCTGTATCCCCAGCCCTGGGAGGTGACAGCCAGGAGAACAACTGTGGCTGCACACTGTCACAGTCGCATCTTCCCTGTGCACTTCAGCAGACATCAGAAGGAAAAGAGGACTTCCCAGTGAGGGAAAGGAGACAGCAGCAAGCCCCTAGACCAGCCTAAGCCCACAGACACTCCCGTGCTGAAATACGCAGTTTTTCCCTTTCTCACAGCAGAAGAGGACATTTTCCGATGCTGTTGAGGGCATCTCTAGGTTAGTGCTGCTCTTTTTGTCTGTGTTCTCCATCCTCTTCAATTCTTTAGATTATGGAGTGAAAGACAAACCCAAGGGGGACAGCTTTGGCAATTCGCTATACACAAAGAACAGGCAGGCAGGAGCTGCAGGGCGAGTCAGACCATCCTGGCTGCAGAGGCGGCACAATGCCTTGGAGAGGCCCCCAGAGAGGATGTTCCAGAGGAGCCTGTGTGAGACCTCAGAGAAGGCAGACATGCTCCTTCCTCATCTGATCTCTGCCTTAAAAACTGGCATCCCCTCAAGCACCAGGCAATGTCCCTTCCAAAATGTTCCTTATCAATACAACCCTCATTACTCTTCTCATCCATGATTGGCCCCTCCATTTTCACACAGGCCTTCGGTGGGGAAAAGATGGCAGCTTACCTTCAATGAGGACTATTTCAAAAGCTGTTAGCAGGGGCTGCACCTGGCTACCCATTGCAAATAAACCCATGTCCAGTAAAAACTTATCTGCTTAGAATAACTGCTTACTTAGGAGTCTGTTATTTCAGATTTCAATATGTTATTATCAGTAGTATCATTAGTGTTGTTATTGTGACTAGTTTGAAGAAGGGCGCCTGTCCCTGTAGAGCACACATCTATGACCAGCAAAAAGCTTACCTGCTTTTTTATGTTTGAAAGAGGACTGCAGTTTTGGTTTGAAGGGCCAGATCTAATCCCAAATTTGGAAATGTCTAGGTGGGATATATCTTGTCTGTTGACTGAAGCAGGAGTAGTCCTGACAACTGGATAATGGTGCTTTTAACACAATTGTCTCAGTACAATCAGCTTTATTGACTGACTTTATCCATGTTGTTTGCCAGTGAGATGAATGCACACCACGCTATTTGCCATCTTATCATTTGGTTGAGTGAGGTTATAAAACAAAAGGAAACTATAAGGAATGCATGTCTTAACCAGCTAAGATCAGCAACTGGTCACTGCTTCAGTAAATCTCTCAGATGCCCATTTCCTGTCTTGGAGAGCATTCTTCTCACCTACACAAAATGTTTCCACTGGTTATCATAAAGCAAACATTTTTATTATCTGACTTATCTAATTTCCATAACATGGTAGTATCTTCTTGATATTAACATTTTTAGCATGTTTCCATTTAGTAAGCAAAACTTGTAAAGAGCAGTAAAATGCTGATTATAAAGCAAATAATTGGTAATCCATTTATTTATTTTGTGATTGTTCTTTACTGAAGGTGGAAAATGCCTATTTGTTTAATGATCTCTCTAATCTATTAAAGAAGGATCAGAAATAAACTGTCTGCACTTAAAGCATATTAGCACCCTCACAAAACGCTACCAAATCAGCCTACAGTAAACTAGGGTGCAGAATAGAACATATTACAAGAAAGTGAAGGAGAACATCACATCTCATTGAAATTTTAGGGTGATCTATATCAACGGAGTGTTTACATCCTACTGAGGATTGAATTTCTACTAGGAAATGAAAAGCAACAGGAAAATTTCAGGGGAGATTTTGAGGTCACAGTCTTTAAGCCACATCTTCAGCTGGAGTCAGCTCCATTAACATAAGCAAAGCTGTGTTAGTTCAACATGCAGCAAGGAATCCCCGTCCCCTTGGGAAAAGGTCACTTCCAGCAGCAGAATAATATATAGCAGTATGTAAACTTCTCATCTTCAACAGATGGATATCATCATGAGTTATGATCATCCTTCCCTGATCATTCCTCTGAAATGAAGGGCCCTCACCAGCCTGGAAATAGTTGACACCATTGCTCTGAAAAGCACGATACTTTCTAGTTTTTTCCAGTGTCTCCCTCTGAAAATCTTCCTGGGATCAGTTTAACCCAAGCTTCACCTTCTTTCCTCTTGCAAGTTTCTTCTCCATAACTTCCAGAGCTTGACAAGTAATTAGGCAGCATAAAGTATTCTTTGACCAGTGTTAATTGACTTGGGCAACCATTCTGGTGCCACAGTGTGCAATGCCAAGCCAGTTATTTTTCTTATCATTCCCATAAGGATTTAGACCAGGATGCATAAACAAAGGAGAAGGGAATAAGGAGGTGGAGCTGGGAGCTGGGTGGACCCCTGAGGACAGTGGTGTTCAAACACCATTTAGAAAGGGATTAGCAATATCAGCTCCTGGAGAGGGAAAGCCATAGAAATGCCAAGCATTAAAGGTTTTGAAAAAGATTTCTTCACAACTCCTCCTCCACCTCTCCCATTCAACTTACTGTAGACTTTGCAACTCTAATCTAGTGAGTGGCTTACCTCCAAGTCTCTTGACTGTGATCTGGCCTCTCTGTAACACAGAGGATGCCATTGTTCCCCATACATTGTTGCAAACATTCTCCCTTGCCCTGAGTTTTAGAAATATAAATCAGCTAGAGATAAAGGGTGCTTGAAACAATAGGCGTTGTACAGTAGTTACAGTTTTTTCTTACAATAATGAAATGTCAGTGAGAGCAGATCGAGAATAATGAAACTACAGGAAGAATGAATCCCAACTGAAGAGCCCAGAGAGCTTCTAACACAAGAGAATCCAGACATGGAAGCAAAAGAAAATGTTTAAGAGACTCAGACTCATTGTATTATGCTTTCATCCTTAGCAGAGTTGTAGGAAAACCTGACAATCAGTGCCAAAAGAATTAATTAATGTTGAAACACTGTGATGTATTTTATTTGCCTTTATCTATCAAAAAGGGGGAAAAAAGTGAATAGGAAAACAAGTAAAATTGTATAGAAGATGAAAAAGGTTTAATTACCCCCTTTGATTCCAAAAGGTGCTGTTTATCACACAGAGAAAAGCTGAGGGAAATACTCTGCTCTACTCTGTTTATTAGCTTAGTCAGGGCTGCTGGCCTTTGCAGAGCTGCCCAGATGACATGGTAACGATAGAGAATTCTGTTATTAGGCTGAAGTCTTCTAAACAAGAGCAGTGAAGAGTTAAAAATGGTAAAAGAGTCACTAGAACTGGGTAGATAATGCTGCGACTCCAAATTGTCATTCTACAGCTCAGAAGGTCTGATCAGCCATGGGTTCCCACCATGCGTCCTCCCAAGCAGTGTACAACGATCCTTCTCCTGTCATTGGCCACAATAGCCTCAGTCCTGCAGATTAGAAACAGGAGGTAAGCAAGCTGAAGATGGCTGCTAAGGTGAAGCCTGGATGTATGCAATACCCTTTAACCAGTTTGTTGGCTACCAGTCATGTTGAAATTTTGATAACAGCATGGCCATGTGATGTTTGGCATTCCATTGGTAGTTCAGGCTCTTTCTGGTGACTAGCCAATAAGAACAGCTTAAGATGTGACCGAAAACATTAACCTGTAAAAGACACTTAGAGCAAGCAATTCTTCCTTCTCTTTGTGTAAACTTGGTGAAAGATGTCAGCTAGAAAACTGTAGAGTTTTGACTCCCCATCCTAGTCTACTCTCATGCCAGGATGCATCTGGGTCTAAAAAACAGTGACTTGCACTCATCCACTTAGACTTTTCTAGGGAATGGATACAGTAAGTGGTGAAGTGCTGCATTCACATTGCCCTTTGAAAGCCCCACAAGACAAGGCAAGAGAGCTAGACACATCACTGCCTATTGAGAGCCTCCAGAACATGACTATGCTCAGTCAGGACACTGCCTTTTTGGACTGATACATTACTAGATGCCAAAATGTTCTTTCCACAACATAGTTCTGAGTGTTTCTTGAGACATAATGAAGTGTTTGGTACCACAGGATCATAGAGTCATAGAATGACTTAGGTTGGAAGGGACTTTATCAACAGAAGGCATTTTAAAATGACTGAAAGATTTTCCTAACATGTGGTGGTGGTTGAGAGAGTACCCGCACACTACAGAATGCTCTGCTTTCTCAGTTGTGTTCATATCTGGTTGAAAATTTCTCTTTTCAGGTTTAGCAGTGAATTACTTTTGGCAACAAATCAACACAACCCACCTTCCCGTTGCAGAAGTCCACTCAGAAAAATGATTTAGCATTTGTGTCAGAACTTATCGCCTTCACCAAAACCAGTTATTTATGATTTATGAATAAGATCTCTGTTTGCCAAAATAAAAAAAATATGCTAGCTTACCTGGCAGCAAGCCTGTAATTATTCAGAGCTTGGTGTGGGTGGGGTAAATCAGTGAAGCATACTCCCTGTATTTATTTAACAAATAAGTACACCTCTAGCGCATTTGGCTGCCAACTTGTGGTGATAATGAAGTTTGTTATTGAAATAACTCATCTTGCCTAAGGAAGGGCAAAAAACAGATCAAACACACTTGAACCATGCCGCCCTTGCACATTATTGCTCTAACCTTTTGAGTTCCAGCTCTCTTTGGGAAAAAAGCTTCACACCACTCTGTGTGCAAATATGCAATCTTAGGGTAACTCTCAGATCTGCTGCTTATAAGTCTGGGTGAGCTACTTGTACACCAAGCAGCTAGAACCATGAGCAGAGCCCTTTGAGCAGTAGCCAGGCAGCGCTACCACACAGACACTGCAGTTGCAACAAAATGCAGAGCGCTTGTTTTTGATTCCTTGAGGCCAATATCAACTCTCTGTCTCCTACAAAACTTTCAGCACACCCAATTTTAGTCATTTATTCAGCAGCTTGTGTTGCGGGGCTGGAAGGTAATGTTTTAAGGTTCCTCTAAGTCATAATCAGAGACGTATTTGTTAAGACATAAAAAATATTAGTAAAGTATAACTACACTAAAATATAGAAAAGAGATTCTGTGTTTGTTTCACCAAGCCAGACATGTCATTTGCATAACATGTTCACACTGTAACTGGAAATGTATGTGCCAGGTAGACAGGAAGATGTACAAAAATGAGCAAAGATGCCTGTTTGTGCATTGAATAAGCCAGTTGTCCTGTGATGACCCTGACTACCATGAGGCTGAATTAGACATGCAAGCACAAATATCATTTACGTAGGTGTCCTCTGCCTTAGATCATGTGCTGCTGTAGTTCATTATGAAATGCTGAACACATGAAATTTGATGAAATTTCCTTGCATATCCTTGCATAGAACAGTTGTTAAGATGTATTGACAATGCCTACAAAGGCATTGAGGGGAAGAGTGGCAGAAAAGTAACCAGTATCATGATTTTTCAACATCCCACATTGTGGTAATAGCTCCTTCAGAGTCCCAGACAGAAATTTTACAGACTTCTTACACTAGTTGTTAGAAAGAACTATTTGTCTTTGCCCTGGAAATCAACTAAAGGCCCATGCAACTCAGCACTAGTGATACCTGATGCAGATCTCTCATAGAGAACTTCACGTCATTCCTGGAAAAAGAAGCCATTAAGCACATGTTATTTTTTTTT
>WBMW01003636.1:836471-860937 GCA_013396635.1 Penelope pileata | reverse complement strand
TTTTTTTTTTGGATATTTAAAGAAAATCTTTCAAAACATTTGAAAGCCGTATCTCTTGAGCCTTCTCCATTTCTCATTTGAAGCTTAGGTCTTATGCATTGCTTGTAGCAGAACTTACAGCTATCTGACATCTCACTCAGGTTATGTGCTATAGTACAGAACGGAACCACCTGTAGCTGCATCCCTGCCCCACTGCCATGATCACATGCAAACACCTATGCTGTTCATAGCAGCTTGATCTCAGTGCTCCGATTCTGAGAATCCCTCTCAGAGATGAAGACACAGCTTTTTGTGCTTAGCTTCCTGTCCCAGTCTTGTAGAGATTAATGTTCCCATAGAGACGGCAGAATAGGTAGCCTGTGCTCTGAACTGCTCCAGACCATCACTCTTGGAGTTTGCAACTGGAGCAGGAAAGGTCACAACTTCTAATCAGATGCATATATGACTTCAGTATTGCTAGTGTATACACAAGTTACGAAAAATAATCTATATCTCAATACAAACCAGGTAAGTATGGGGCTGTGTCTATTAAATGTTTCCTTTTTTTTTCCCTCCTTTTGTCCTTAGAAGTATATATGTATGTTTTATTCTAAAAAGCTGTCAAGTGTTAGCCCCAGATTGCCTATAATTCCATCTGTGTCAGCATGCTAACACCGTCAGGGTCTCCTCCCTCCAAACTTTCTGCTCTTTATATGCATTTGGAAATAGATGGCTACAAGGTCACCCTGGAGACGCATGTTATTGCTTAACCAGGTTCAGTTTGAATTTTAATACAGACAGAGCTTTAGATTTGTTTTTGAGAGCTGATTTCAAATGAGGACTTTAGCTCCCTAACTACCTATCCTAGTTGAAGTCTCTCCAAGGCCTCCGTCACTGTGAGAAAACTGCTCAAAGTATTTAAAGATAAGATTCATTGTACACAAGATGGCTATGCTGCCCCTATTCTCTTCCAGTAATGTGCCTGTTTGGAGTTTTATTACACTTTCTTCCTTGCTATCGTCTTCTTCCTTTCCTCCACCTCCAATAGCTGAAATGGATATCAGGAATGTAGTACAGACAGCAAAGGCAGCACACAGTGGTTGGGATTTCTATCTCCTCTTGCAGGTTTGCCAGCTATTTAAACATAGAGCAGCGTTCAGCATGCCAATGAGAGGCATGTGTGTTTCAACACTCATCCTAGCAAGCACCACTTGTGTACTGCCCATTGCAAAGGCTGGAGTACAGCTGCCCTCTGCCCACCCCAGCACTGCAGCATGGCTTGTCCGCCCACTCCTCAAACAGTGTTTCAAAGAATCAGAAGTTTCTTCGTGAGAACAGGGCTGCCAGCTTGGGAGCTGGGCTGTCTGCACCTGTACTTGAATGGGTTAAGCAAGTCACTCCTGTTCTCTTTTTTCTTGAGATATTGCAAGTGGTACAGATACATTCGAGAGGTGATGTGATAAAAATACAAATAAGATAAACCAGCTGAACAATACTGTCCTGAGCCAAAAACAACTGGCCATTGTTGCAGCCTCCTCCTCTGCTTTCTTATCTTGTGTGAAAAATACCTGTGGTTCTCAAAGCGCATTTCAAACATGAAGGAAAGAGTGAGGCCAGGTCTACAGAACAGACTTCTCCTGGCAAGGCTACATATGCCAAGGGTGTGAAGAACAGTGTTCCCTGACAGACACATCCATGCTGGCCAAGAGCTCCTAGGTAGGCATAGCTACACCACCAAAACTCCACTTCCTCCCTTTAATCTCAGAACTCCTGACAAAACTGGGAGTGCATTAAGCATGCAGGTTTACAACGCCTGGTCTGCACACACAGGGAGATTCTCTGGTGCCCTTCTGCCCTGCTTTTGGCTGGGGTGGTGGGACTGGCCCTGGTTGCCCATGGGGAGCCCCCAGCCCCTGAAGCACCCTGAAGCCCCTGAAGCACCCTGACAGGTCCTCGCAAGATCAACAAACCATCCTAATCCCTAAAACATGTAACGAGATAGTTACAACTCAGAGCTGAGCTGAGCTTCCCATTTGGCTCCTCCTGACAAGCAAACTGAGACTGCGCTCTCATCCTCCTTCTGCTCCTGACTGAGCACCTAAACCTTTTCCAAACTGGATTCACAGCACACCATGTACAATCCTTTTGGACATAACTTGCTCAGAAATTTGTTTCTAGGGAAATGACAGTGCCTGTTATATTAGTAAGCTTTCTCAAATATATATATATATGGAAAGGGTTAAAAAAGTGTTACAAACTCTGTATCAGACAGACATGCTTGCTGTCTTCCTGGGGACTGGAGAGTCAGGTTGGGTAACCTGAGTGCCACATCCACCTCAAACAGAAGAAACATCTGAGCTCACTTGATAAATGGGCTGAGGAATGAGAGGCTCCTGGGTCTCACCTGTGGTCAGAAAGTAAACGCCAGACTGGGCTGCAGGCCTGGTGCCCAGGGCCAGTGAAAATGAAGGGTGACTCAAAATGAGTATGTTTGTGCTTTTTTCCCACATGCTTTGGTAACATGCAGCAATGCTGAATAAATGATGTAAGCCAAATGTTACAACTGTTCAGACTCCAGTCTCGCTATTTTTATGCTTCTTGGATCTGAGAAACTGCTACAGTGTGGATAACAGGAGGGTCAAGCTTTCACACATTCCAGGCAACAAGCAGCTCAGGCAAGCCTAGCCCAGAGAACTTTCATTTGAACAAATGCACAAAGTCAGGAAGGTCTGAAGGATTTAGCATTTAAATACTCACAGACTTGAAATCAGATGATTTAACAAACTATGTACCCCATTTTGAAACATCACAAGTAAAAACAGAGCTCAGTTACGGGCAAAGTTTTGGCATCCCAGATTAGTCACCTGGTCCCCTAAAGGAAAGCTTGACCCCCAAAGAAAATTCGAAGGTTACTGGGGTGCTTTCATTGCACGCCACTTTCCCTGCTTTTGATCATCTTTAAAGCACAGGTCCTCATCCAGGCGCCATCAACACTGATACAGAGCTCAGCACAGCAGATCCCCTGATGGCACATCTCACCCCCTGTCAGGCCTGGCAGGACTCGGCTGAGGCCTAGCACCACTCTCCAGGCGTTTTCTGGGCCCAAGAGCTAGTGTGAGACAAACTGCTCCCTTTAGGCAACTCACCACCCTGTGTACCCTGTTTTGGAGGAAAGGATATGAGCAGTGTGGGTGCAGAATGTAGTCCTGGGAATCTCTAACTTGCTCAAACAGCTGTCAGTCCCTCACATCTTCATTGGCCTTTGCATCATGGTGGCCCCTGTGACACCAGAGAGATTTTTCACAGTCCAACTCAGCCAGGATTTCACCCGCAAGTTGTTCCACAGTTGTGCTGAAGGTGCTAGCTCTCAGCTCACTTTGGCATTTCTGCTGGCAGCATGTCAACATGAGCAGCACAGCTCCGGGCTGCACGTAGCCCTGTCATCACCACACAGGTACCAGGACCAAGCACAGCAGGCAGCTGGTGCTGGAGGCTTTCATCTCAGGCTTTGAAGAACAAACAAAAGCCTTGAAATTTCTCAATTAAAGGAGATCTATGGCTTAATACTTATCTCTGGGTGTGAGACAAGAAGAGATTGACTAATTTGTAAATTGAATGTGAAGAGAGGAAGGGTGGGAAGTGTTGTGTGTGGACATTCACCGCGTTCCCAGTGGTCACACCATAGGTATTTCTTTAATTCATTAGAGTTTAGCTACAACGCTACTGAAGTCTGTGAACATAAATAATACACAGTTCATACTGCAAGCTCTGCACAGCTGGGTCTCTCCTCAGCACCACTGATAAAGGATGACTCACAATGAAGCGGCAAGAGAAGCCTCCTTGGCTGTCTTTGAGGTCTGAGACTACAAAAATAAACATTTTCTTCCAGCTTTGCAAAATCTAAACTTTTAGACAAAAGTCTTTAAAAAGGAACTGAGTCACATTGGCTTTTTAAACTTCTTAAACTGAAATAGCTTGGATTAATACTAAGCACAAAGCATGAAGGAAATGTTTTACGTAAGATTATATACTTGGTTTAAAGTGCTACCATAGCCCTAAGCTCCTGATCACATATTTAGTTACCTGAGGGTAGAAGCAGAGAAGAGTCCTACGAAGAGAGACAGTTACAAAAACACATTTTTGAGATGCTATCCTTCCTGAGCTGAGAACGAAGAAAGAGCAGCCTAGGCTTTCATGGGTACGTTTGCTAAAGGCTCAGCTTGCAGCGTAATTTCCAGACCAAACTAAGCACCCAGCCTCCTGGGGGAATTCTGATCTTTACATGAGAGAGGCCTCCAGGTTGCAGAGCTGGCTGGAAGCTTATCCTCAGGGCTCTGCCAGGCTCTCTGCTGTTCTTCATTCTTCGCTTCCATACAACAGCAGCTTGGGTCTATGATTTGCAGCTTTACACTGGGCTGGGCTGGTGTTACACCAACCAAACCACCACCAGACATAGAGGAGTTGTACCAGGAGGGTATTGAGCAAGTCCAGGCTCTCTTGACTGTATCACAGGGCATGGAAGGAGAGTTTGAGAGGTATGTGATTACAGCAGGATCCCAGCATGATTTACGGTCATGGCAACATCTTTCTCTCACTCCATTATTTTTATGGCAGACATAGACAACTGCTTACATTATTCATTAAAAAAAATAATGGAAAAGCAATTCTGTGATGTAGGAAAGGCTTTTATGTCGGCATGGAGTATTTATCACAAGTTGACATGGTGGTGGTGAAATGGTGGGAGCTGGGAAGAGATTACTGGAAGTCTTATTCCAACAAACGTCTACCACATCTGTTGGGATTACTGTAGTCAATTCACGGTCAATACTCCGCCATTGATGACTGGAACCTTTCATGCACGGATGAAGGTGTGAAAGAACGAAGTCACTATCTACAGCAATTCTGAGGAGGGCGGCCCAGTGCTCTCACTCCAGAAGCATACCAATTGTGTGCCAACTCTCCCTACAGATTCTGCCATGTAAAATCAGGATTTTGGCCATAGCAAGAAAACTCAGCATCCCCCCTCCACTCTTTAACACCTGAAATCATATTTCCTGCTTTGTGACAGAACTTAAAGCATTTNTTTTTTTTTTTTTCAGTTCTTCACATGTGCCTGACCCTTACTTCTTGACTATAAGAGATATCCAGGCAAACTCAGCAAGTTACAATTCCACCAGGGACCTTGGCCTTTTCTACCATTCATGTAGGACATTTTCTATGAGAACAGGTCATGCCAATTCACTTAGATGATGAAGGAAATGTCCTGATCTAGTCTGGGTTTGGGCCCTCCCTGGCCTTTTCCTGAGGGCCATGAGCACCCTTGGAGATGTCTCCATAGAAGGTGGAGACCAGGACAGAGATACTTGGGATTCCTGCAGCAGGGCTGGAATGCTCTTCTCTTTTCTTCTTGTACAGAAGGCAAACATAACCAGGATCTGGCAGTAGCTGAGGCTCATCTGAAATAGGATCATTGGTGCTCAAATTGCTATAGTAAATGTATGGAAATAAAAATTGGTGGGGGAAGAGGGACCTTCACTGGGAGAAAAAAATCTTATTTTTTACTGTTCCCTAATACCACATAAGCCTTTTACTTTATAGCATAAGTTTTGGAGTGCTGCTTTTCCAAGTTTCTACTATTCCACTTCACTCAATATTTCTGTATTACACCAGGAGGTGTAAAAGTTTATCTTTACATGTACAGATGAATTTCAGCTATAACTTTCACTCATTTGTATCCCTTCTTTGCATGCTGCATCACTTTTTGACTGTCTGCCCACTCCCTGAAATAAATATCTTCCTTATCTCTCAGTCTCACTTGAAATGCTTGCCCCAAGCGTGGGGCATACATGGCAGGGGTTCAGCAGCAGGGGCTGTGGTGGGGAACAGTGTGTGGAGGGGCCATGAGCTGCCCTGTGTCAGTCACAGCCAGGCCCCAACACCTCTGAAACCAGTGTGGGTGACCATCACACACCAGAGCTGCAGCCAGACAATGGATCCCACTGCACCCCAGCACAGACGTATATGAAGGAGAACAGTGGCCATTCCTGCAGGAGACACACAGAAGACACTCCACGGGAGACACATGGAGGGAGATGCAGTAGAGCAGACGTGGAGCTGGAGAAGTACTCTTGGAAGGAGGAGCTCCACGCCAAATGGGGACACACTGCGGCCTGTGGGTGACACACACTGGTCAGGAATGCTTCAGTAGGACTGTGGCTGTGGGTGACCAACGCTGGGTCAGGGATTACCCTGAGGGACAGTGGCCATTAAACAAATCAGGAAGAAGCACTGAGGAGTGAGGAAAAACCAGTAACAATGATAGGTGAGCAAAGGATCTTTGCACTCGTGTCGTAAACCCTGTTGGCTGGGACAAAGAGCAGTGTGACTGAGGGTAGGTTGTGGCTTCCTTCTTTGTGACCAATGAGCTAACGGAGTCCAGGAGAAATCTCAGCATGATGCTTCCTGCTGAACCGAGGCACATCATTCAAGCAGGAAGAACAGAATTAAGTACAAATAGGAAGGAATTGGTTTGCAATATTCTGCTCATTCGCGATATCTTTCCTTGCATTATTCACACCCAGGTACAGTAGATTTGATTCATGCAGACTAAGAAACTACTGAAGAACATTTTGGCCCTTCTGCTCCAAAATTACTTGATAGCTTTGCCCTGAAGGTGTTTGTCTGTACCAACATGCACTTTATTTCCCATTTGAATTTATCTGTTCACCCCTTTACCTACCACTGAGTATTCAGAAACTGGAAAAAATAATTTATATAGTGCAGAATGCATTGTGGTCTTCTTGCTGTTCGGTCACATTACTCTGAGCTGCTGCTATTCACCTATGAGATGGAACCAGCAAGCACAGTGTATTTGAAAAAAGGGCAAGCAATGGATTTTGCTAATATTCAGAAGGCTGCCCCACGTCCTATCTATTAACTACCTACTAGCTAAATCTAGTTTGATGTCTTCTGGGGATCTATGCAGTGTACAAACCTTGTGCTGGCATTTACACTCACCCAAGGGTTTCTAGGCCTCTGCCTTCTCCTGTACGCCCCACGGGTGCTCCCAGTGCTGGGTGGGCAGGGGTGCCCAACCCAGTCAGGGCACACGCTGGCAGCAGAGAGCCGCTGAGTCCAGCATGCGATCTGCTGAAAGACGTGAGCAGCCGGAGGGTGAGGAGACTCTGGGAGAGCCAAGAAAGCTCCTAGGGAGTGGTCGAGCTGAACTAACAAAATTCTTTCCCATGCACATGCCTAATACTTAAAATAATAAAAAACACTTTTTGGGGACTACTGAGGCATGGGAAAGCCAAACAAAATCTGCTTTGAATTCACTTTAGTCAGCGGCACAGGAGTACCAGAGAGCCTGGTATGCAAACTGGAGATTTAAATACTACAAAATTCCTGAGACTGTGATAAGGACAGACTTGCATTTTCTGAGAAGGGATGTGCTTGTGCAATGTTTATAGCAATGGTGGATTTACGCTCACTGACAGAGCAGTAAGTCTCCCAGAACTATGGCATTCCCACCTTTACTCAGCCCTTCCACCAGCTGCAGAGTCCCTTAGCAATGCCCTTCTCATGAAGGAAACATCTCTGCATTGCCCAGCCCAGCCTCTCCATGCAGAGAAATGCTGGGAATGGAGCAGCACACAGGCAGCTGAGCAAAGCAGCTTGGAAACCCTGCACCAGGCGGGTTTCCTCTAGGCTGCTCAGCACTGTTCCCAGCAGCACAAACCCATCCACCACCGCAGCCAGCAGCTCAGCCCTGTGACGGGCTGCACAGGTTGGTCAGTTCCAAATAGCAGGAGCTCTTCTTGCAGCCATGAACAGACAAAAAGCCCATGGTGACCTGAAGGACCTCCAGCTGAAAGTTCTTGTGTGCTTTCACAATCACTGGGAAACAGGGCTCAGATCAGAAAGCTGCTTTGTGGAAAAAAAATGTGTTCTTCAGTATGTTTCCCTCTTTTTTGCATTAGGAGCAGATCTTGTAACATTCACGCAGATATCCCCAGGCAATCCATTTGCTTCACACAAACACATGTTGATTATTTGACAGACACTATGATTTTGCTGACTGTGGCTTAGCTGGTGGTGTGGAGACATCTGAAGGAGATGGAGAGCAGGACTGGCAGCTGGAGACAGCTCTCCGCCTGTGCTTGAACAGGATTAATCCTTGAGGCCGTGTCCTTGGGAACTGCAGGTGCTTGGGGGAGGAAGGCCCTGGAGGACAGGCTCTCCTTGCCTCCTACTTGGCCTTCTCCTCGCCTCCTACTTGGCCTTCTCCTCTGGGGTGTGCTGTAAACACAGAAAGATATGCTTTGGGTCTGCCTTCACCCATGGGAACAGATTCAGACATGATGGGGAACATGATGCAGAGACATCTGAAACTGTTAAATTCACTGCGGTGCAAACATTGCTGGACTGCTTCCAGACACGTAGAACATCTGTGTAATGATGCACATGGTCCAGCTTGGTCTCTCACAGCTCAGAAATGCTTCCTTCCTGGGGAAAGCCTGCAAAGACGTGCAACCACTCAACCAAGGAGCAAGTGGACCAAGAGAAGTGCCAGGAGGCCAGGAACAGCAGCAGAACTCAGTTGCAGCCAACATGGTTTAAAGGCACCAAACTAGAGATGAAAGAGACACTAGAGACATGTCTCAGGTTATCCAGGGTCTCAGGAAGAATCCAGGACATAGTTTGGCGATGTTGTAAATCCAGCTTTAGGGCTCTTGTTAGATCAAAAATATTGCATCCTCATACTACAGGGGTTAAAAAGAGCATGTTTAAAGTAGCACTAAGCGCTCTATCTACTAACCAGCCTGCTCATTAACTGTAACAGTTTCACAGGCATATGGCACAGCAATTTCTCTCCTCAGATGCTGTGTGAAAGCAAGATATAAAGCCACTCCAGAACAAGACTGCAGGGGGGAAAATAGCTGAACTGACAATGCATAGCGTCACGCTTACAAAGTAAACAAACTGGGGAGACGAAAGCAAATCTTCTCTCAAGCCTTTAGTTAAAAGAGACTTTTTTTACAGCATGCAGCTTTTATAGCATGCAGCTGTAGCACCAGCACAGCACAGATGGGATAGGGAGATTTGAAACCTGTCTTCCTTTTAAGAGTTTGCCATGTGCTGCTGTAGGACTAGATACCTTTCAAAATCTTGTTTTAAGAGCAAACAGTATCCACTGGATTACCAGCCTGCCACCAAATTCATTTCCAGCAGTCACATCCAGGGGCACTGAGCTGCAGCACTGCCAGTGGCAGCCCACACCTGCAGTCCCAATGGCCAACAACTGCAAACCAGCTGCACGAACCCTGCCCATTAACTTTTCCTATAGATGCTGTTAGAGACAAAAAAAAAAAGGGAGGGGGGTGTAATACTTCAGAGCTCTACTCCTTGCCAAAAGCACCTGCTTAACAATGAGAGCTGCCTTGTGCCACTTCACCTTGCCTTACACAAGTGATGCTGTATTTTTCCTGTGTGTAGAGGTAACACAAGCAACTCCACATGTGGACACCTTGTGTAATTAGAGCAGCATGAACAGTATTAAAACTGGGCTCACTAATGCATCCCACAAACAGGATCTCCATAGAGATACAAAGCCATGTTCTGTGCTACTTACTTGCTAAAGTTATTGATTAGCCCCTTCTTAACCAAAGATTAACCAGCTTTGCCTGTGCTGAGGCCAGCTCTGCCCATACGAGGGGACAGTGAAAACCCCATGCATGCACATACAGGTGCATGCACATACAGGTGCATGCACACTTACTAAACTTTGCAGTCCAGTGTTGTCCTCAATGCCATTTTGCCTTCTTTAGTCTTTTTTCCCACAAAAGACTTGTGGTTATATCCAGAAGTAGCACCTTGCTGTAAATAAGCAAGGCCGCTTCAGCATGAACAGGGGCTCTGGGGGCAACTGTGCAATGTCGCAGTGCTGCTCTTCAGAGTGGTAAGCTGCCAGTGTGGAAGACGAGAGAAAGACAGACTGAGGGAGACAGACAGCTGCTTCGAGATGTTGGGTCAGCTGGCGCTGCCCTCATCCAGATGTTAACCTTCCCTGGATGGGCCTGGCCAAGGCTGCCTGAACATGCTGTGTGAAATTGAGCTGAAGACATTCAACACTAAGCCCATTCCTCTCCTGAGATGTGGAAAATTCACTCGAGAATTGGAACCTGTTTTTGGTCTGTTTTATTGGCAAAACACCCTGAAGCAGGAACCTCCCAGCCCTCACACAAAGGTCTGTAGGGTTTTGGTGGCACAGGGGTAGGCGAAGGCAGCGAGGACGAGGTGGGGGGGATTACGCCTTGCTGTTGTTCTGTTGAAAGTGGGTTTGTTTCTGTCTCATAAAGTATGCAAGAATTTTCCCATGCTCTGCTCCTGGCCAGCCCTGAACAGCATGCTTTGCACATTAGCAGCTGATGCTGGAATGTGGCGTTCCCAGGGCAACTATTAACCCCCCATGGAGCACCGCCAACCCCTCGCCATTGTGCGGGGCCTGACTGAAGGCCGCTTTGTTGGGTGATGTAATGCCATGTATGCAAACTAAGCCAGGGGCACAAATGGCACTTGGAAACTGTTCCCTGACTTCAAAGGACAGGCTGAGTGACTCTCGCTATGGCTGCCTTGCTCCAGCCCGCACCGTCCTGGCCATACTTCCATCGCTGTCCCACCTGCCGTCATGGCCCTGTGATGGCCCTGGCAGAATCTCTGCAGCAGGCAGGGTTCTGGTGCTGCCATCGGTATATCTGCCTGCCGTGCTCCCTCATGTGTCCCCACCTGGGCATCTGGGATACAGTCAGGGTTGAGGAGGCTTTATTCTTTCTCAACACATGGGACTGAGGAAAATGCTGCATGGTAAGAAAGAGGAATTGTCCTCTAAAATCCATAGCCCAGCTATGGACACAGCAGACTTCTGACCCATCTTCAATAATTCAACTAATTCTACAGCACTGTACCCCCACGAGACATAGCTTTCATATTGATTAGAAGCTTAGGCTCCCACGAGCCATTCCTTGATGTAGACCTAACGCTGTGTAAATATTAAAAATACATTTTTCCTGTCCCTGAAGTTTTGCTGAGTTCTGCAGGCAATGAATACTGAGAGGGGAACTCGAGGTTTGCCACTAGCTTCACAAAGAGAACAATGTTACTGTCACATCTAAAATCCATTTATTAGATGGCTGTCTACATTCAGTTACAAAAAATGCAGAAATTGAGCATATCAGGGACTGCAGGGACTAACCAATTCCTTAACAACACCTTGGGTTTATCAAAAATCTCAGTATCAGACAACTCACAGCAACATCTCAGACTGATTAAGAAACACTGGTTATGTGCTAGTTTCTGCTCTGAACAAGAAATTGGTGGAAGCATTTTGAAGAATACTAAAATAAGAAAAAAATATTAAAAAAAAAGGAAAATTTGCAGTGTTTAAAACAATCTTTACAATGCACTTTGGTTGTGCAATAGCAAACCACTATGTTACTCCAATTACCAATTACGATAGAGAAAACTTCTGACTGAGAACCAAAAGCATCCCAATTTCACATCTATTTGCAGGCTGCAGAGTACTTTAATATTTACATCCTGTCCTAGTACATTTTGGCCCAATTTTTTGCAGATATATAGGGTGATGAAAGATGCATATAGACATCAGTGAGTTAAGTGTCTAATACTTTGGTGCATGTTTCTTACCATACACAGCTTTTGGTACCAGGACTTTGTCAAATGACCTCAGACATTTCCTGTAGCACTTCTGTGAGGCAGACAAGTCAAGTACAGCTATGATGTTTTTAACCAGTACAAAATAAATACATAAAGGACAAGTATTTTGGTCATGCATCATTGTCAGTGACAGAACTGGAACAATAATACAGTGCATGCAGACAGGAAGAACTAGTTTTAATTTCAGGAGGGCAAGGGCCATGGCGTCCCCCTCAGCCTCCTAGCTCACCTGCCGTAAGGAAGGTGATTTCATGATCATACAGTTCTTCTGATGGGAATGCAAACTGAATTACAGTGTTCTTTGTAACAAGGAACCAAATGAAACAACAAATACATGCTGGAAAGCCAAGAAATTCAAAGACATTCTTAAAACAACCTTATGATGTGGAAATAAAAAGTGAATACAAATCATATAACCTTAAGTCTGCCCCTGTGTCCCTAACAAAATGGCAGCAGGAAGGCTTCTGCTTCATTTATCCAGCTCCCTAAAATGAAGATGATGAGAAACTTTCTGACCTGCTCTAGTGAGAATCAGTCCTGTTTCCCTTGAGGTTATACAAAGCTCTCATTACTTGCAGTGGGAAGAGCTTAGCAGACCTAGTAGCGTGAATGGATGGATTATAATGACAGTAATAACAAATGTCATGCACATTCCATGATTAGCTAGAAAAATGATGCTAGGGTTAAATAGGCATGTCTCATTCAGATGCATGTCACCAAGACGGGCCCATCACCTAGGTACTGGATGCCATCTCTCCCTTTTTCTCCTCCTCCTATTGCTAAACATGCTAATCCTGCGCAGCAACCAAACATCATTATTGCAGGCTTGTCCAAAAATTATGCAGAGACAATTAGCCTCATTGAAAAAGGTATCAAAGACCTCACAGTATCATTCATCTGTCCCTCACTGCACACACACACACACAGGCATCCAAGGGATTTTAAACATAGCTAAAGACAGTGTTTTCATTAGTTCACTGTGAATGGCAGTGACTTCATGCATTAAAAACTCCGCACCTCCCCCTGTGGTGTAATGCCTGTGCCCTGAGATGAATGGCTTTGCTGCAGCTTTTTGTCCTCAAAGCCTAGGAGAGAGATACTCACCAGCCCCAAGGGAGGACTGTTCAGCTGGAGCTGAACATGTCCTATTATGACCATGCTGACAGCATGATTGCAAAAAGCAAGTGATAGCATCTCCACCAAAATAAACACAGGGATAAGGGGAACGCAGAGGAATGCCTCTGGCTTAGCTTCTCCTAAGGTACAAGTTGTCAGCAAACTCCTTCCAGACTGCTTTACAAATCCAAACAGCCAAAGAGCTCCTGAGAAGCAAAAATGTCACCTCTTGCTTTCATGTTGTAAAAGTAAGACGCATGAGGTACATTCAACCACAGTGTTCCCAAATGTAACTCTCAGCATCCAGACATCATGTAGGAAGAGAAAAACTAAAAGTTGGGCACATGAGGATGCAGGAAGTATCCAGAAGTTTCCAGGAAACTGGGTAAGTAGCTCGCTATGGCTGTAATGTTTCTGCAGGGGATTCCCTACCAAATGGTATTATTGAGTGTTTCTTGTTTTAAAAATGCTTTTCTTCTATTTCAATATCAGCTTTTAGGCCCACAATTCCATTGCCTACATTTGTTATTTCCTTGTTCACTAGCGTTCGGTGCACATTCATTACAAATACATGCTGTGATACAGTCATCAGGGAGTACCTGATCCACTACAGAGCCAGAGTACTGAATCAGCCTACTGAGTGAGACACTAGATTGCTTCACACTTTAACTTACAGAGAACTTTCCAACAGAGATGCACAAAAACCCCACAACACTGGAAGATGATTATGATCATAACTTGTTTCGGGAGACTTGGCAGAGCAGCCAGGGGTCAACCAAGCTGTGGAAGCTGAGCACTGGGATCAGCTGATGGCTCTGTGCAATCCTATTGAAGTGTCTCTGGGCCCAAAAGCTTGCTCGCTTTTTACAGCTGTAGGGACTATTACCGCTCCCTGAAAGCACTTCTCTGGACCACCAAGGCTGCAACAATTTCAGTGCTGCTCTCTTCAGAACAGTGTCTTTCACAGGCTATATCAACAGCCTGATCCAAAAGCGATGGCCATGTAGAGATGTGCAGCCACTCTAAAATCTCTGCTCTTAAGTTTGCTTGAAAATACAAATCAAAACTCTCCCCAATTCCTTTATTAAAAATATTTACACGCTCTGAAATAATTCACAGGCTACTATCATCCCCTTAGCAGCCCTACGGAAAATCACTGTTATACCACATAGGTACATTTTCGCGGTTGGCTGCTTTTCAAGAGTGAATTGGACCAGACTGGAGCATCCAGTGTCTGTGCAAAGCCTTTAGGAACCCCAAATTGTTAATAATTAAGCTACACACCATTTCCTAAAGGTGGAGCTGCAGCCAAAATGCAATCCATAGGTAGGCAGCAGAAACCGAGGCAGAGCCACTGTTCTTCTAATAAAGAATGATTACTGCCTTCAAGCATAATGCTTTTGACAGGCTGGTCTAAACTCTTGTCGGGGTCACAAGGTTAATCTCGCAGCAGCTACAGGCCCCCTCGCTGCTGAGCGTGAACAATATGGTTAACATTTTTGGAACGGAGTTAAATTTCTTTGTCATTCCTAGCCCACACCTGACAGAAGCAGCCCTCTTCTCTGCTTTCAGAACCTGCCACCTGGAAGATAACAAATTCTTATCTAGCCCGTTCATCTTTTCTTAAGTCACTATGAATGTTTCCCACCACTGACCAAAAGACCAGAAAACAGAGTTTACCCACGTGAAATAAACTCTGAGATTTCCTGAGGCTAATTCCTTCAGATCCTAACGTGACTGCAAAACAGAGGAATGTGTGACACAGCAAAGAGCTCTCAATGCCAGCAGCATTCCTCAGGCTCATCACCGCAGCCATAACAGCTCTTGTTATGGGCTACCGAGTAAAGGCAAATAAATCTTGACATTGTTTTTTTGTTCAGTATCTCACCGCATTTGGCTTCATTCATCCATTTATCCTCACGTAAGACTAAGGGTAAGTTAATACAGGATGGATGATGTCACTTAGCTTATGTCCCAACAAAGAAGAGATTACAATTTGCTTGAGCACCTACAGTGACTGTGCAATATTTACATTTGGTACATTACCATCAACACACAGAAACTGACAATGTTACTGAGGGATCTGCCTGTTCTCATGAAGACTACTGACCCATGCAGGGGGAAATCTGCAAACCAAAAGTATTTAGACTGCAAGTGCAACCTACAGCCCCAAGTCTTGTCCAAATGTACATGAGGCTTACTACATCTTCTTGGACTTGGGCAAGCTGAATTCCTCCAGGTGGAAAAAATGGCACCCACTGACATTCATCGACGCTTGCTGAATGTTGATGGAGACCAAACAGTGGCTGTGAGCACCGTGAGGTGGTGGGTGGTGCGTTTCAGCAGCAGCGACAGTGGGGGGGCATCTCCGCTGGTGCAGATGTTTACAAGCTCAGCATGCAGCTCTTGTTTCAGCTGGTGAAAATTCACAGCTATGGGTTGTGACTATGTTGAAAAATAGTGTTTAGTAGCTGAGGATTTGCTCTGCCAAACAGTGTTATTGTGCTGTTTGTATCTCTTGTAGTTTCCATGGAAGCAAACAGGAGGCATCACTTTCTGAGCAACCAACGTACTTCAAAGTACTTGCCCTACTTATTTTTACCCCTGTAGAGTTGCAACACAGGAAATCAAAAACCTTATGTACACATATACACACAGCTGGCATATTTCTACTTTTCTTATACTTCTTTGCATAACCAAAAGTGTTGGAAAAAAGTATTTGTCATCTAAAAGCCAGCCAAACAACTGAAGAAAAGAATACATGGGGAGGGCATTATACAGTGTGCTATGTATCTTACTATGACATTTCTCAATGACCTGAAAAAGGGGAGCCCACAAACTAAGATGCTTGTCTGAACATGCTTTGGCAATTGCTCCAACAGCTTCTTCCAGCAGCTTGCTTACCTGCTTGTGTCTGCTTTGACCAAATGCTATGTCTGAGGCACTGTCCAGAGCTCACTACATGACCTGGGAACGATACTCCTCACCCCAAGGAGAAATCTCCCTCTACTAGAGCCCAGCTTTATCCCTGGAGATAGCAAGGGATAACTCAAAAAACTGCTTTCATTGCTATGAGATGAGTATTTTCTTTGTCATTTTACTGGAAGGAATAGAAACAACTATTTCAAAAAGTAGGACTCAGTTCTTCATGGGATCATTTCCAAGAGGCTGTGCATGTTTCCCCATGGGAAAAAAAAAACAAACAAAAAACAGACAAACAAAGAAACAAAAAAAAAGCCACCAAAAAATCCCCCAAAACCTTAAAAGCTCAACCCTCAACTTTGAACCAGAAAATTGAAAGTAATCAATACTAGTAACAGTTTTTTATGAGACATAACTGATACACGCATAGAATTACAGAACACCTTTTCAAGTTTCTAAATACATTTCGAAAGCAACTGTAAGTGAACCAGGCTGACTTACGTTTCTCATCTTTACTTGATGTATGATGACAAAAGGAGATAACCTTGGTATAGATAGCATGATTTATTCAAAGCTGAAGAGAGTGAGACATTTGCAGTCATTGCAGATCAGGAACCCCTACGTGCACATTTTTTATTACCTTAGGCTTTTCCTCATTTCCCACCCTTCTTCTCCAGCTTTTACCTTGTCTTGAAGTACTGTCTCTTCTAAAGGGCAGAAACCAACCCCACCAAGGATTATGTTTCACAGCCACATTCTTTATTTACAAAAGGTTTTCAGTGCTCAAGACCTTTTATAAGATATCTCAGTCGTTTTTATAACATGATGAAATGTGATGAGAGGAGGCATAGCTGCCTCTTTCATTCATTTACTTCAAAATATGGTATCTGGGTGGAATAAACCCCAAACCTCGAGCACTTTTCCTAATGTCACTTCCTCTATGTCACCACTCTCCCCTGTGGTCTTTCTTGGCTTTGCACAGGAGCTGGGATTTCATCCGAACCCCTTGTTCACCACACAGGTAATGTGATGAGGAAGGCAGTGGGACATACACACCTTAGTAATTTTATCCTGATCGTGCTGGGGAGAACAAGAATATTTAAGGAATGTATCTGTACAGCAGAAGACAAGTGCTTGTGAAATCCAACAGGGTTTTAAGTCAGGTAGAGGCAATGCATTTTCTTCATGTTTGGAACTGTTTTGCTTTGAGTAATGCAAAAATTAGAAACATGCTTTAGTCAAAGGTACTAAATTTGACCTACCTTTGCACTGACACTGTTGTAAATTCAAATTATTTAACTCTAAGATCTTCCTTTTCTAGAACATAACTGACTCCTAATTGTTATTTTTACAACGCTTTGTTTACAGATTTCACTGGTTATTTCCTGACTTATTATATTCCACTCCCGCTGTCTAATTTCAAAGCTCTTGCTGCTTTGACACAGCATACCAGTGCTAATGCATAACTCATGCATTTACTAAATGGGCAGGAGGGAAAAACAGATGAGCAAGAAGAGGGTAAGCACTTGACTATAATTATCTGTGAATAGGCTTAGGTTAGCAACGATAATGGCAGAAATAGATTTTACACGTCAGGCTAAATTCATCCCGTGGGCAACTCAAATAATCTTTGTGCCACTGATTCATGGAAATATCCAGCCTAAGTGTAGCCTTTTTTTCCCCTTCCATAGCCATTTCTTATTTAAGAAGCAGGATGACACAGCACGTAAGGGTATTTATTCTCTTCCCTTATGCTTACAGCAGCGTATCCTAATTTTTGGCCTTCTCTCCACTTTTTCCATTATTTTCTCATCCAGACTCAAGGTTTCCCAAGGTGGGGGAATCTGAAATGCTGCCTGGTGGCACAAGGTAGAGAAAGGCCAGGGCATTTGCAAGCGGTGGCCTCTGTTCAGACAATTGTTTCCTGCACGTAGGACTTTGGAGCTTGTGGAGCTGCTCCCAGGCACGTTTACCTCCTGATGCACTGCGGGCCCCCTCCCCGCTCCCCCACCAGAAACACCAGCTCTCCTTTGTGTGAAGGCACAAGGCGCTCCGCAGGCAAGACCGCATCAGCCAAGATTACATTTCTTTCACATCCCGGTTTGCTGAGGGTGAATCCACGGGAACACATAAACATATTTTCCAAAAAAAAAAAAAGAAAAATCAAACAAACAAACAAAAAAAACAAGAAAGGAGAATGCTTTTGGCATGCAAAACCCCAGTGATTTTGCAGAAGAATCTTTATTGGTTCTGCTGCCTCTTTAACAATGCTCAAATCCTTTGTAACTGCAGGCACTCCAATCATGTGATCTAGGAAAGAACACAAATGCAGACGAAAAATATGAAAATGTAAAACAGAAACTCAGATGAAAATAAAACTTGTAATTGGTATTTAAAAAAAAAAGTCTTAACAAGGGAATATAGTTCAAAGGTATTTCAAAAGTTATTTATTTTTTGTAACCCAAACCTAGTTGTTCCCATTAGCTAGTTGTGTTATTTTTACTTTTGCATTAGAAACACTTAAGCTAGAGAAAAAATAAAAAAGAGAATGAAAAAAATAGGAAAAGAATAGTATAAACAGTAATTCTAAACAGAGAAAAATAAGGACACAGCTAGGAGAATACAAAACCAAAAGCAAAGCCCATGTGAAACGCACCATCTGCGTGAAACACAGCATCAGATACAGCAGAGGTCATTACTCTGTTGGGAAGTAGGGCTTTGGCAGGAATGCTGTCCTGAGGGGCTAAGAGAGGAAAACTTGTGTGGAACAGACAGCAGGAACGACTTTTTCCTTAAGCAGTGACTGGACAATGTGAAGTATATGTTTGCCATGCAGGGTATATATAGCACAAACACAATAAGCATTAAGAAACCCCAGCCAGGGAATTAATGGCACTGACATGGCTTCAAAGTTAACATAACCAAAACTTCACGGTTCAAACCACAGCGCATGGTTAGATAAGTCAAGCCCTTGTGTCATTACGGTAACAAAAGTTAACAAACACCACTGGGGAAGGACTGCTATAGACCTATTACATTTTATGTAAAGTAATGGAAGTGGCATTACTGTGATCCTGAAATGGAATTCACGTCAACAGCTTATGCACTTTGTGTGTATTTAACTACAGATAACATCTTGCCAGAGCACCTGTACAGGCAAATATACAGTGAAGGGGCCCTACCAGAGAGCAGGTAATTTGAACTCCTCACGGCCAGCAGCCATGTCACCACTAGCTGGGATCGCAGAAGGCTGCGTAATGAACACAGGTTTGGGCGTGCACAGAGCTTGGGTTAGGAAATCTTGAAGCACAAAATGCAGCTAGAAAGGGCTCTGGGAATGTGGTCAGAGTTAAAACAAAATCATGAGACTCTAATGATACTAATGATTTAGGATTACTGAAAGATTCCATTTCTCTGTTCTGCTTTAGAACTAAAATGAAGCTTATGATCTTTTTAGTAAATGCAGTCCCACAGAGACTCTGTCAAGGCCATGAGCTCAGTCTCTGTGCTCTAGGGCCAAATTTGATTTATGTCCTCCCTACCCGGATTGCCCATATGGTTTCCAAAGCTTTGCAGTGCTATAGAGCGCCATTAAGCTCCCATTCTCTTAACACACGAAGGTGTCTCCATTTCAACAGCAAACAAAAAAAAATGCTCCATGAGGAAGGACACCAGGATCCCCTGGGATTAAAGATACGATGCATGCTGCTTGTAAGACACCAGACAGAATCGGGTATAAAGCAATGCTTCCTATTTCCTTGCAGTCACACAACATATCCCTGGCAAAAGAGCCATACCTGAACTGTCCAAAAGCAGGTTTTTTTGCTCCAGAATTGTGCCTTGGCCTTGCCTGCAGCATCATGTGGTTGGTGCTCACTGCACAGAGCATTTGATATTTGCTTAATGTAAACTGATGTCTCAAAACTCACCACTTATAATGATACATTATATGCAACTTTTGGTATTGACTAATTATAACTAACAATGCAACGAATACTCCTACAAGTATCTAAGCTACCCTGTTTATTTTTCATTGCTTGCATGCTATTATAAATAAATGTGATATTTCAATGCTGGAAGAAAACACATTCCCTGTCCCAGAGCTCAGAACTAAGCCTGATTTTGTAACGCTAATCATAGAAGCGCTGGTATGATGAACAGCCACAATTAAGCCATTGATGATTTTCTAGGAATAGGGAAAGCCAGCAAAATCAAGCTCTAACATGCACTGAAAACATCACAAAATAAGATTTTGCTTCAGCATGTTAGCACTAACAGAGAGCAGATTATTATCACCTCATGTGCAATAGCTAAGATGACTGTACACATAATGACAAATATTACAAACAAACAATTATTACCCCTGCAAGAGCTGCGCTGTGGTTGGAAAATCTCAATAACATGTCCAGCAGGGATCTGGCTGATTTAACCGGAGAATGCAGAACACTGAGAATAGCCTTTCATGAAAGAAAGTCATGTAAGTTTTTCAAAGGCTTCCTGACAGCTCACTGCAGCCACTGCTAGTTCAAATTTTCTTTAAGATTCATTTCATGCCCTCTTTTCTGTTAATATCCCAGAGATCAGTCCATTCTCTAGTGAATAGCTGACCTATTCTTTGATTTGCCATTGATTTCTTCTCCTTACTTGCCAGTGCTTTGCCTGTTGATTAAATGCTAGACATAAGAATGCCTCAAATTTCTGACTTCTGAGTCATCCTCTCATGACTTGAACAGCTTGAAGCCAGCTTCAGCTCCCCGAGATCATTAGTGAGAACTCCTTTTGTTTCTAGACACTACAAACATGTTTCTCCCAGAGCTTCAGTGCCGCTCATGAACTAGAAAATAAATTGTAGTAACAAAACTATTTCCTACATGCATTTTTCAGATTATCATAAGAAAAGGAAACGGATTCTTTTCCATCATCGTGAAGGCAAACCCCAGCTTTCCCTTTCACACTGTGAAATCCTTTCATCTACATGCAGTGCAGACAAGACCACGAGTGAAGACATCTGCTTATGCAAACTGTTAATTTTGCTTGGAGTCCCTCTGACTTCAGCGAGACTCTGCATGAGACACATGCTCACAAAAGGAGCTCTATTTTCTCAGTCAAGACACTGCTTTGTAAGAACTCTTCCACAGATCCCCCCTCCAGCTTCTCCCTTACAGAGAAAGCTGGATGAACTTGCTTATCTGCACTGCAGGAAGGAGAGCTGGAGTTGACGCGTTCCACAGGCAAAGCAGTGTTTCCTTGGAACACAGATATCTGCAGCCTCCAACACTTTGATGTCCCCTTCAAAAACAAACAAGCTAATGCTATCTCCATTTTCCTGCAGTTCTGACGTTTCTCAAAATGCAGCTGGTTTTCTCCAGGGTGACACACAAGGCCTGCCAATCCTAGGAGACCAGCTGTGCAGGACAGTTACTAGACTTGTAATTATGGTACCATACATGACACAATGCAATGTATTCCGTTCTGACCATAGCTAGCCTGGGAGCCACAGCCAACCCACACTTTCCAAGCCCTCCTACTCAGATTCTGTGGGAAGAAAACTCAGGTGTGAGAGCCCTAAGGTCCCTGGTGGGAAGGAGGAGGACAGCAGGTCGATGTGATGTGCCATGACGCACAGCACTGCCCCAACACCCCCTCCGCAGCCCTTTGCTCCTGCCACAGGGTCCTGTCACAGAAAGCCAACACTGATTTTGTAAGCAAGTGTAATGTTTTCTTTTTTAAATGACCAAAGCCCAGAAGCACATAGCAACTGTTCCGAGCTGTTTGCTCACATTTCCAGTTCTAAGGCAGCTGTCAGGGCATGACAGAAAGTCTTACTGTGAGCACCTTGCTGGCTTTGCTGCAGACTTCATGCATGGTTATCAGGCAAGTTAAATAGGAACAAGTTCAACAACAGAGCTTAAAGGTAGGCACTGGATTCTCTGTTCATTCCAGAAAGAAGCGAGGAGACCTAGGTGACGATATTACAAGGTGCTGACTCCAACACCAGCTGGGTCACTCTCTGAGACCATCTCATCACCAACAGAACAGAGCTTTCTGTCCTTTTAGAGAGCTGCATCAGCTCAGCGCTCTGAAGGGCTCCAGAGCTGGCACAAGGAAGGTGCCATGAGCAAAGGAGACAGAGGACGGAAGACAGGAAGGAGTGAAAGGACATTCAGACATCTTTGTGTGGGCAGAGCGGAGCTCTTACGGCAGAAGGAAGGACAGCCATAGAATCAACCTTTGGAGGGTCCCACTCCCCCTCACAGCACGCTGGGCCCCATGCAGCCTCAGTGCACCCAGTCATGTCAGAAGAACAGAAGCTGTTCAAGAGCAAGAGGGAGAAAGAGTGGAGAACTTGAGACGAGGCTGGCCTTTGAGGAATTGCCTGCATCTGAAAGCAAGCACACAAGGACGGGGACAGGAAGATCATTAGCATGAATGCAACCCTGCACCTCCCTCCGCAGCGCCTTGTTTCCTACGCAGGCAGGCACACAGGCTGTGCTGTATGCAAAGTGTTTCCAAACACTACACCGACTCTTCAGCTGCACTTTTCATTATCTTTTATTACTCTAACCCCGTGGCCAGCACCACGCCGCTGATGTGGCTACAGGAGAGCGATCCGGGGCTGCTCCCCACGCCTTTCTGGGATGCCTCTGCGTCAGATTCTCCTCTCCACGCGCTCTGTGACAGCCGGCAGGGCCCGTAGGCTGCTCCCCCACAACACTCCAGGACAAACCCACACGCAGACAGAACGCTCCCGGCTTCCGCGGGCTCTGCCGCAGCAGGGAGCCCCTTGCAGGGCCCGGAACAGAGGGCGGGACAGCCCGGGGCGGCGGCTGGCCGCAGACACGGCCGCAGGGCAGCCCTGGCGGCAGACTAGCGGAGCCCGGCACCCCACGGGCAGCCCTCCGCACCTCTCCCCTCAGTGGGCGTTATCGCCTCCAACAACTCCCTCAGCGGCAAGGCGCGGATTGACAGCGCCGCCCACCAACCAGAGGCCGCCAGAAGGTCCCGCCCACTGCCTGCCCGCCGCCACCAACCCGCTGAGGCGGCGGACCGGTGGATGTGAGCGCGGATGGGGGAACGCCGCGCGGGGTGTCCGCGTGTCGCCGCTCCACGTGGGCGCCCCCGCCAGCGAGGGGCGGGGCGGGAGCCAAGGCCCCGCCCCTCTCGGTGGCCCCGCCCCGCCCTCTGCCCCCCTGCGGGGCACCGGGGTGAGCCCTGCGTTGCGCGCTGCCGCCCGGGGCCGCTGCGGGCCTCGGCTCGGCACGGCACGGCACGTCGCGGCTCGGCGAGCGCTGGATGCTGCCCCAGACGGGACGGCGGAGCCCCGTAGGCGCCCCGCGGTGAGTGCGGGGCTCCTCCGGCGGCGGGGGGCTGCTGACGGGGCACCAGAGCCCGGGGAGCGCGGGCGGGGCGGCAGCTGCTCGGGGTGCGAGAGCCGAGGGCACCGTCCTCGGGGCCGGGAGCGCAGAGAGGGGGAACGCCGGGGTCTGCGTCGGCGGCACGGGCAGGTGCGGCTGTGGCACCGCTATCTCCGCTGTAGGGTCCGGAGAGTGACTTCTGGACGCTGGGTTCCCATCCGTTCGCTCAGGAGATTTGTAACCTTTTTATCTTGCTCCTGGCGAGTGCCGTGAGCTCGCTCTGCTGTTCGTCCCTCCCCGCAGCTGCCGTGACCCCGGCGCGGGGGGTGCAGCGGGGATGGGCGCTTCCCTAGGGCTCCTTCTGCTTCCCCTCAGAGGTGACGGCGGGCGTGAACCACGCGGGTGTCCAAAGTGCGGTCCGACCCCAGCAGCTGTGGTGGTATTTCCCAGGGATTTACCAGCAAAGTCCCTGTTCCTCGGACGGGCCGTTTTCTCTAGGCGTTTTATTGCGTTACCTGTTCTCCGTCTGTCTGTCTGCCCGGTTGTGCTTGGAAGCTGTGGCGCTTTTTTTTCCCCCCTTTGCTTTCTCTCTCCTCTTTTTGCAAAATTCAGCATCACCACGGCAAGGGGCCATTCTCTGCAAAGCTGTTTGTCCTCATTCTGCTCCTTTTCCGGGCTGTGCCCTCTTGTTTCCCCGTCCCTTGGCTGAAGGTGGCTTCTGGCAGCAGCACGTGCAGCGTCCAAAGCTGCAGCTGCTCCTGCAGACCCCCCCGCTTGTATGAGCTCCATCCAGGTGTTGGCAGGCTGGCAGTTTCACACCTGTAGTAGAAGCAAGCTGTGTTCATGCAGCTGTATCTACCTGTTGTGGAAGTCCCTCTGTCTCACGGATGCAGAACAGAGAGGAGAGTTGATTTGGGATGAGCTGCGTTTTTCAGGGGGGAAAAAAGTTGGAAGCAGAGTGGTGCAGAGGCTGACTGGTTGGTCTGGGCGTTCAGATTTGGATTCGAGTGCCGTGAGATGAGCAGTGGACATTCTCCTTCCTCTGGAGAAGTAAGCCAGAATTTTTTGCCTGGTTGTTACCAGTTTGTGACCAGTTGCTATTCCTGTTCAAAGGGCTATTTACATAGTGTTCTTATTCATCTTGCAGTTTTACCTGTGAAGTTAAAATGATGCCTTTTTTTTTTTTTTTCCCCCCCTTTAAATAGCTCGTGGTCTACTTACTTGTGGAACTACTGTACGGTCTTGGTGAGAACACTGTTTGTTTGTTTGTTTTTCACAGCTCTGCAGGAGAGTATTTTGGGCTTGGTGGTCTGTTCCAATTCAGTCCAGGCCTGCTGAAATACAAAAAAAAAAAAACAAAA
>WBMW01003636.1:806314-836447 GCA_013396635.1 Penelope pileata | reverse complement strand
AAAAAAAAAACAAAAAAAAACCCACCACAGTGGGACAGTTTCTGCAAAAGCAGAAAGCAGTCTTGCAGAAGACTGTTCTCAGCTGTTTGAGTTTAATAGGTTAAACAGGAGCTCAAACAATAGATTAAGCACGCGTTTAATAAACTGCCTGGTGAGAATCACTGTTTATAGCCTTGATAGACTTGAACAAGAAATATGTTCCCAGTTAGAGAATTAGCTGATAGGCTTTTGGGTCATGAGACCTCACCTGTTTTCAATTAGCGTGGCAGAGAAACATGCTTTTCTTAGAGTCTCTGGTGGAGAGATCAGGTCTTGCTGCTGGGTGCTCTCCCTAAACATCCCGACAGCTGCCGGAGCAGGGAGTAGCCCTCGCTCTGCCTTGTTAGAAGGAGCTTGTGGCAGCTCTCCAGCTGTGCTTTGCCTCTTCTGTTTCACCAAAACACAAAAGGCAAACCGTCTCTTGTAAAGGAAGATCACACTACTTGGCAGAGGTGCACAGGGACAGCACCAAAGCACAGTATGTTCTGCTGCTCTCCTTCAACCCCAGGCAGCAGCCTCTGCCTGCCGCTTCCCTTGCTGTGCTGTGCCTGTGGATGTATGCCTGCAAGTTAGCCTTCTGCACGGACCTTCCTGCAAGGAGATGTGCCCATGGGTTTGGGTCACGCCAAGCTTGGTGGGACCAAATGGCTGCCCGAGCAATTGGCTTTCCTTAATCTTGGGAAGATCTCATGTGATGCTGCCTCGCTCACCCAGCTGAAAGAACGGAGCGCTGCGCTTCTGCACGAGCGTTCTTTGCTTCATGTGTTGTGTCACGGACACTGCAGCTGTTTGACGTGCTGTGCCATATTTTGCTGGTTTGTTCTTATGCTGCTGCTTTTGCCTAAGCCGGATGATTCTTTCAGTTAGCACTTGCTCGTAAACGTTAATTCACGTGTGTGATTTATGAAGCCTGTGGACATCCTCTGCCTGTTAATCAGTAAAAGGAGTCTGGTTGTAGATTGTGCAGAAATAAACAGATTCATTGTGATAAGAAACTTTACACTGGTAGTCAGAGGTGAGGAGTCAATGCCATATTTGCATCACCGATCAATGAGAAGGCGGCGTCGGTCCAACCATTGCTCTTCCTGACGTCGACAGGAGAAGGTCTTCCCAGGAACAAGGAAGGAATGAAAAGGCTGAAAAGGAGATGTATGCTCTCACTGCAGATGTTAATGTTTAAAACATGTATATTGCTAAGTTCTGCATGTATTTCTAATAAAACAATACATATTAAATGGCTGCCTGCCTTTGTGTACAAAAACTCAAAGGCGTGCACACATTTGGAAGTGATGGAAAAACTTAGTCCTAGTGAGATCTTAACTTGTCCCTTTTTGCCTGGGGGCTGTAGTGCTTATGGCTTCTCTCAAGAGCTCCTGAATTCAGTTCTGGTTTTGGGGAAGGAGTAAGCTCAGGTGGCTCACGCTGGGCTCTGATCATGGGCTGTAAAGTGCTGAGGCCCTTTTCTCATCCCAGGGGCAGCTGGGTGGAAGCATGGCAGCCACCCCATATGGTCCTGCCCACAGCATCTCCTCACTTCCACATTACAGGAGCATGTCCTTTGGCACTCTGCCTTCAGCTGAGCCTTTTTCCTCTCCTTGAAGTCTGTTTTGCAGGTCTGATGTGTCCAAAAACATGCATTGCTTGGCTTCCAAGGAACACTGCGTCGCCACTGGGTAGGAGAGTTGTCTGCTGCCTCTGAGCAGGACAAAGGCAGTCCACAAAGTGGCATAGCACCATGACCACAGGTTAGGAATGGGTGACCTGGGGAATTTTGGGAGAACCCTTCTTCCTGAGCATGCTGGCCATATTGTGGGAGACGCAGAGCAAAGCAGAAGAGTTACAAACCCAAGAAAGCACTTCATGCTCTAGCACTCACTCATGCCGCATGACTTGAGGCAGGAAAACATCACAGCATGCAGGTGGAACATGGGCAGTCATGCCTAACCAAGAGCTGTGTCTAATCCTGCAATGGGGACTGCAAACAAAGGGTTTTTCTGTTGTTAAAGCTCAGTGTCATCAGAGTGCTATTGGTACAGGAGGAAAAGAAGAAGGATGTTTGGCATCTGAGACCTATGTTCATCAACTTCCCCGTCTGTCCCCAAAGGTATGTGGTGAGGGTGAACTCTGCTAGGGCTCCACAGCCCTGGAGCTTTTGGAGGTCTCTCCTGTTGCTCCTTCTGAAAATCCCAAAGGTGAGAGCTAGGCCCCTTTCCTGTCCCTGGAAGAGGACTGTGCTCGAATACATAACATGCTGCCAGCCTATGCAGAAGGCCTGCTGCAGTTGCATCTGTCAATCTGTGAACTGAAAGCCGTCGTGCTTTCTGCCGTTGGTAAGCAACCTTTTTCCCTTCTTGATCAACGCATCTCTCCAGGGAAACTTTTGTCAAGGGAAATAAGTGTACGGGGACTCCAGGTTGTTGGGAAAGGCTAATACAAGCCATCATTTCATCTTGTTCAGGCTTTTCATTACTCTGTTCAGTGGATATTACCAGTGTCTTACAAAGCATCTCTGAACGGATGAAACACACAGGTGAGGGAGGTTCTCAATTTTAAGGCTGTATTTCACCATCAGTATAGAGCAATGTGAGCGTGGGTTGCTGCCCAAAGGTAGGCTTCTTTCCAGGCAGCTGTCTGTCTGTCTTGCTGCACGGCTGGCTCAATTAGAGCTGCCTAAGCTGATTGTGAAACAGCAGCCTAAGAGTCGGGTTGTCTTAGGAGCCTAAGACATCCCTGGAAAACATTAGGAAGAGTCTTAAGGTTTCTGAGCAATTCTTGACAGCTCTGTGTAGGGCCGGTCTGCTACGGTTTCAGTGGAAAGGTGCTCGGTATTCGTTTTTGTCAGCTGTAGCAAAACCAGTTTTACCAAGATATTATACTATAATAAACCTTGGAAAGTGTGTTTCCAGGTTATGTTCCAGGATGTTTTTGGGAGAAGTGCAGAATTTATCAGCGCTTTTCTTCTTGATTATAGGAATGTGTTCTGCTTTGCTGCTTGGAGTGGGTAGACCATTGTTCTTTCACCCACTTGCTCTGTCCCCTTGAGGTGTGGCTGTGGCAGTCCCAAGAGGCTGAAATCAGGATTAAGATCTAATTCTAAGTGGGCTGTGGCCTGATATAAAATAGAGCTGTGTGTTCATCACACAGGTTCACATGGAAGCTCAATTCACGTGCATGGGCTGGTTTGTACAGGTGCAGTTTGGGGACCTGAAGTCACAAAGTGTATGACAAGGCAAGCACTACTTCTTGTAACTTTCTCTTTTCTTCCCCCCTTCCCATCTCAAAGCAGAAAGAAAGGCAGATTTCACTTAACCTGTGTAAGTGCAATAACCTATCCCAGAACACTGTAGGGAATGCTGAAAAGCTGTTTATCTGTCCAACCACTGCTTCGTAAGGAGGATGCAACTGTTTTTGCCCCTGAAAGGACAGACAAGGAGGAAGGTGTTGCAGTGCTTCCACAGGTGCTCCTGCATTGGTTCCTCCCCTAGAGGACTCTCTTGCTCTTATTGCTGTTTCTAACTCCACCAATTCCTGCTTTAATCAAATGCTGTAGTTCTGTTCTGCTGCTGGGAGGCAGCTTGTGGGGCCGTGGAGAGAGGAGCGGAAGATTAGGGTTCTTACTAATTAGTTTTTACAGCCGTGTTTGAGCTGTTTAATCAGAGTAGTCTTGAAATTAATGACAGGCTCATTGTCCAAAGCTCTGGTGCACGTGTGTTTAGGTAAAATAAAATAAACAGTGCTAAATAAACTGTGCCATCACTCTAGGCACTAAAAAGACTTCTGACTGATACCAGAAGAGTACAAATAAATAATGTCTTTGCCTGTTTCATTGATAGACTGCAGGGCCTTTGAGCAAGCAATTGCGTCTCAAAATGCACTTCTCTGGGAGCAGAAACATGAAGTGATGTTATTTAAAAAACAAAACAAACAAACAGAAACAAACTGTAGAGTGTCCCAGCGGCTGATGATTGACTTCAGCTTTTATTAATTCATCTGCAGTGCATTTGCTGAAGCTTTTAGGGTTTAATTGAGGTTAAGAGGTTGGAATCTGGGGTAAACAAAAGAATGGCATATGGGCAGTCTGAAATTGTGTATGTTTAAGTAAGAGCATTCCTTCTGGCCACTTGTTTTCGTTGGGCAGTTATTCTTGGCTCACAACTTTTTTTTTTTTTTAAGTGTAAGTGTGCAGTGCTAGCAAGTTAATGATTCATTATGTTTTATCACATTCTAGCATACCTCTGAAGAAGAGAAAGCTGATCTAGGCTCGTGTTTGACCTCCCCCTTCAGATTAAGGACACTGCTTCTTTAACCTCTTACCTGCTGTTGCTGGTAAACATACCAGCATTTGCTTTTAAAACATTAAAAAGAAGTCTTCTCCCCATCCTTTCACAGAATCGTCAGGGTTTGAAGGGACCTCTGGAGATCATCTAGTCCAGCCCCCCTGCCAAAGCAGGTTTGCTTTCTTACTTTCTATCTCCCACAATCTATGGTTTTTCTCTTAAAAATTCAAATGGACAACGCAAGTGTGAGACTATAGGACAGGCTTTCCAGAAGCCTTGTTTAATAGAGGCTGTGAAGAAATCAGGTTCTGTTTGAGTTATCTATGAGGAAAAAAAGAAGTCAGTTTGTTCTTATGCCTTTTCTGAATGGCGTTGTAGGCTGTGTGAATGTCTTTGGACGTGATCTCCCCTCACGAGTGAGGGCGTGTGCTGTAGTGCAGTGATTTGACAATCAAACCTACTTATGATGGAAAGCCTGGGCTCGTACTCTGAGATTGTTATGCTATCCATAAGGTTTATGGAGCATGTAACATCAGCTGACAATAACAACAGTGACCTATCACCCTCTAGTCATTCTGTTGACATCTGTTACTTGTATACATCTGTGTAGCCAGGAACCCAGGAGAGCTCATCGGTATAGTTATATTGATAAGAGAGGATAAATGAGAGGTTTTCTCTTAATATTTCATTGACGTGAAGCTTTCACCTGTCCCTATCCAGGAAGTCAAATGTGTCTTTTTGTGTGCTTGCAATTTAGAGCAACATCCTTTTTAAAAATCCTAGTTCCTGTTTAATTCTGACTTTGAAGAAAAGTAATGCTAATAACCCGGTCCTTTATGGCACCCCCCTTTATTTTGTTAATACAGTAAATGTAATTTTTATGTGTTCCTCTCTCATGGAAGAGATTCTATGTAGAGAACTTGTATAAAATAATGCTTTATTAACAATCGTTGTGCATGCCGGCTCAAGGCAGGAGGTGCATCAACAGCTTTCGCGCTTGTAGAAGGACACTTACAGGTCTTGTACTTGACTTCAAAACAGAAAACCTGTAACATCTGAGCTGGCTGTGCGACCAACAGCAGAAAGGTGGCAACAGGCTGCGTGGCGAGCTCCATCTGACCTCCTGTAATGGAAAGGAGATACTGACTGCTGCTCTTCCGTGCGCGACTTGAGTTTCCCTCTCGTATTTCTGTGATTATCATAGCTTTTGGCTCAAAGGTGCTTGTGCAACTCCCAGCCTGCTGCATTTTTGATGCCATTTTGGCAGCTTTTTTCCCAAAACTGAAGACCACCAAACTGTGCTGCCTGGGTTTGGCCCCAGTTTGATGAGTTTAGGTACGGGTGCAGCGGTTTCCCAGGGAGCAGGGCTGGGGAGCAGGGAGCGTGGTTCAGGTGAAGTCCTCTGTGCTGACAGCTTGCCAAATCCTCCACTTTAGGTGGCAGCAAGGAGATGTCCCAGCTGAAGAAGACAGCACTCCTTCTCCTTCACAGGCTTTTTTGGGCAGTGGCCTGTGTTGTCATCTGTCTTGTCACTTACATACATTTCAATCTTATTCACTATTCTAAGGAGATCTGGTTGCTTTATGGCACTCTGCTGCGCCTCTCTGTCTGTGTAGAGGTTGGCTCTGCCCAGTTTGTGGTATGGCACTGTTGGAAACATTGACAGTGGCCTTGTAAAATGGGCGAGTCAGGTGCCATTGGGACTCGGCCTCCCAGCACTACAGCCACCCTCAGCCAGCAGTGGGGCTGAGCCGTGCCGGCAGGGCCCACGGTGAGCACCCTGCACCCACAGCCTCACTGACGCTCTCGCCTTCCCAGCAGGTGTGTGGGATGAAGGGAGCCTGACGCCTGTCTGCAGAGGAGAGGAGACACCGGGTGCCACCAGCGAGGCCACACGGAGCTGCCCGCCATGAGCAGGGTGCTGCTGTCCGGCAGGATGCAGCCCGAGGGCCGCAGCGTCTGCGTCTTCCTGCCCGACCGGGAGCAGCTCAGCCTGACCGTGGGGGTGAGTGGCTCTTGAAGGATGCCAGGAGGCCTCGTTCCGGGCCAGGGCTGGCTTTGTTAGCTCCTGTTGTTTTCTCACAAGCCTGGTCTGCTGACCCAAAGGCTATTAGCCAGCTTAGCGTAATTGGCGCTCCATTTTCTAATTGGGCGGTTTCAAAACATTTGTAGAGTTACTCAGAACTTCTGGGATGGAGGTCCCCTCTGTTCTTTTTCTGCTGTTATTCTTTTTTTAAGCTCTCACGGTGTCTTTTTTTTTTTTTCCCCACAATTAATAATCTAGAGATTTTAAAATTGAACCTGAAGTGCCCTGATGGTTTAGCAAGCACACCTCATATGTGACCATTTGCTCTGATGTTTTGGCTGTTTCTGGTCTGAGAGCCTGTCAGTGTCTTCCAAAGACTCTAAGGCAGCGTAAACAGCCGCTGAGGCTTTTTTCCCCTCGTTTGAGTCCTTGTACACAGGGCACAGCTGACCACAGCTAAGTCGCTTCATGTCTTTGATCGTCACTTCAAATGCATGAGTGCGTGTGCAGCAGCATTGGCACAGCCCACCCAGCACAGCCCCATGCCCACTGCAGTGCACATTGCCTCCTTGCATCACACTGGCTGCTCCTCAGCCTGCAAAAAACTGAAGCTTAGGTGACAAAGCCGAGCGCTCCCCTATGAGCATGTGCAGGCTTCTGCGTGTGGGCTGGGGAAATTTTTCCTTCGAGTTTGTTTGTTTTCCCCTGGGATGGGGAGAGAGGGAAGAGAGATGAGGAGAGCTGTTCTGAGCACTCAGCTGAAAACATGGCTTTTGAAAGCGTGCATGCTAATCTTCAAAATCCACGTAGGAATTTTCCTTCCTGCTATGCCTAAATGTGGCATCATTAACAGGAACAGCCATGAGGGCTGGACAGAGCAAGACCTTAATAGTAAAACCTGCGGCTCTCTGCGTCTAGGTCATCAGTTCAGATGCAGCCCAGCTACCAACTGAAAGACTTTTCAGTCTATTGGCTTTTGTGCAAACCACAAAATGAGAATTTAATTCTGCTCCTAGAGGCAGATGTAAAGGCTGATGGTAATGGTCTGTTGAGACTGACCCTAAATCTCACCTTTTTACAGCTTTTATCAGCAAAGCTGAAGATGTGAGATAGCAGAGCCTGCCCTGCCTCTGTTGAGGTGCAGAAGTGCAGTGCACAGGCAGGGCTAATGCCATTGCCATTTGGTTTGGCTCAGCATGAGATGACCAGAGGCTCAACCAGAGGTGCCCAAGGTGCTTCCTGGTCTCATTTCTCTAGCTCTGGGCCCAGTACACATCCTTGGCTGGTATTTTAAGTGTGATATCACACGTCTGGCTGAGTGTTGTCATAAGAGGATGTGACAGCTGTGGGGCTGCCCAAGCTCCAGGGTCCTGGGCCAGCGTCCCACTGCAGCAGGAGGTCCCATGCTCAGTCTCGGGCAGGCAGCGATAACTATAGTGTATATTTAAAATGTAACTGTGATGTGCTTCAGGCTGCAGCTTAATAAATAAGGAATAATAAGGAATGTCCTTCCCCACTGAATGCTGTGGGGACGGAGGGAAGGTGCCATTTCCCTGTTCCCACCTGCCTTCCTGCAGCAAAGAGCTAAGGGTCCTTTCCATTTCTGTGGAGGGTTCTGTGGCACCACATCCATCAGTAGACCTTTTAAAGACATTTTCCCTCCTCACTTCTGCCGCTCCTTGCTTCAGTGGCTATAAAGTTGGGAAAACACATACGTGGAGATGCCTAGGTGTGAAAGAATAGCTGCCTGGGTCAAAACACGAGTCCACAAAACACAGTTGTGTCCTAATTGCATAGAGAGTGAAACATGACCTCTTAGAACTGGGCAACTCACCAAACCCGGCTTTTCATTTGGCTTCGTTCTTTACCACAATGCCCGTTCAAAACAACAACAAAAATAAAGATTTTGCAGCTGGAGCAATCTTTTTAAGGAACATCAAGGCAATTTTCTAGTAATATTAGTGGAACACAAGTTTAATTGGCACAACCACAGATGATAGTCTGTGCATTTATTAGAATAATAATACCACTGCTTAGGGTTTCCAAAGCCTTTTAACCACCTCAATGTGGAATGCAAATATTAAATAAGCTGCAGTTCAATGAGGTAGGTAGAAATCATTATCCTTCCAGCAGAATAAATTATAGATCCTTTCCCTGATAAGAAAAGGGTTTATGCACATAATTCCTTTCACCCCCTCTCACGCAAATTCCATCCTTCCAGATAAGAGTTTCCCTATATGCGTTTTATGTGGTTGTATGTAGATGGAAGCCTGTTCTTTAAAATGGAATAATTTTGTGCCCTTCATAGATGCTGATGTTGAAGGGAGAAGAGTGGGAGCCATTTTAAAGTCTCTTCACCCATCCTCAGATCTGTATTAATTTTGGTGCCTGCCATGCTGGTTGTATAGGCTAATTTGAGGGGATGGGGAGGCAGAACACTGTTCTCCAAATCTTCTATATCACTTGCACCAAAGAACTGGAGCAGCATCCAGTTTGTCCAGTTTTCTTTACCTCCCAGTGTGCTGGCTTACCTCACTGATAGTTTTGAATCCACTGGTCAATATCAACTAGTTTTTGTGACTGTCTCACTAATGCTTCTGAAAACTTCCTTCAGGGGTAGCAGCTGAATAAAGGACAGAGACAGACTAGTGAGGGTTAGACTGCCTCCTGAGAGGAGCAGACCTGCAGCCACCCCACCCCACTAGGTGTTACAGAAGTGTCTGCAGATGTTGCTTCTTGCCTAGCTGGCAGAGGAGGGGTGAGAGTGTGAGCAGAAACTCGGGAAGAGAGAAAGTGTGCTGTGATCCTGTGTGTTTGGGGGCAGCAGGCATAGGTCTGAAGTCTTCCAGTTGTTCTATGAGCAGCAGAGCTGATGCTTTAAAGCATACAAACCACAAAAATACAGATGGGTGACCAATGTGCATGAATGCTTTCATGCAGAATGACTCTGGAGTAGCATGTATAACCTTATATGTGATTTCACTTTTGGGCTTCTTTAAATCTAGTTCAGTCTGATATGGAACAAAGCTGAGTATCAGGCCCTGTCAGGGGAAGGAATGATGCACAGTGTGTTTGGGATGAATTGTGGCATATGAACCATATGCAAAGGGAGGAAAGGCTAACAGAACTGCAAAAAATGAAACATTCAAAAGGAAATGTTGGTTGGTTTTAGCAGAAGGGAATGTAGGAGGAGGGAGCAGAGGTTGCAAGTGTAATCAATTTTGCATAGCTGTGAAGTTTGGGAGTAAAACTGGATGCAGAAGGAAAATGCCAAAAGGAGAATGGACGAGGTGGTAGTTCACATACCTGCTGTGCAAGAAACCTGATTAAATTGCTGCTTTCCAGATGAGCGTCACAAAATGTTGAAGAGTTCAGTTCATAGAGGTAAGCATATTACAGCAGGTTTTTCTCCCCTGTCTTCCCTTAGGTGTGAAAGTTTGTCGCTTCCAAAATACAGCAGTTCATGTAGCTTTTACATAGTCCTGTGCTGCTGTAGTGGTTGTTGTATGTGCCTCATTCTAGCTGCAGGTAGGTCACCTCTTCCCTAGTCCTTCAAAGGCAGGAGAACACGCACAGAGCTTGCTTTCTTGAGAAAGGAGGCAGATTTTGGTGTCAGTTGCGACTGCATTTTGTTGGCAGCTGAGCAAATACAGCTTTTAGGTGTGAGACTGTACCCTCAGGGTTTGGGGTCTTACAGAATTGTGCATTATCACCTCCCCTCCCAAAGCACGCGCTGGGCACATGTATGTGTGTGTTGGCGTAGTGCAGGTTTCAAAGCTCCAGGTGAAGCAATAGCAGGTGGCTGGCTGGTGATAAACTGTCAAGAATTAAAAAACAAAGGAAGCAAACAAAAAACTTCAGTGAGCTCATTTCCCATTGTCAGTATCTAGTGACATGGTACATCCTGGAGCTGGGAGGAGAGTGCAACCTGTTTCTGAGCAGCATGGCATGCCAGCCCTAAAAGGGCTTGAAGAGTTATGGTGGCAGTTCATCTGGTGGTGGCAGCGGCTATTACGTTGCAGGCAAGTTCAGAGATCAGCTTCTGCCCTATTTTCTTTATTGCTGGGAAGGTAGCTTCCTATCTCAGGACAGCAGCTCCTGCTGCTGCTACCCAGCGCTGCCCAGGAGTGGCATAGAACCACTGAGAGATTGTGGCTCCTTTCACTGCAGCTGTCTGCAGCCTGGGCAGCATTTCAGTTGTCTCTCTCGGCACTGTTTTGCTCTCTGCAGCTGTTCTGGCTCAGAACTCTTTCTCCCACGCCTCTTGAGGGTTGAGGATTTTGTGGGATTTTGTTTGTCTGTTTAGCTGTGCTACTGAGGTGGTGTGATGGGGCAAGGGGAAATGAGGCGATAGCTGGGAGAACATGTAGTGGGGGAGTTCTCCAGTGCTCAAGTTCTTGAGTACTTCCTCCCTGCATGCACAGTGTTAGGAGGGGCAGGGGTTCTGGATGGTCTCCATGTAGCAAGGAAACAGGAAAAAGCCCACAGGCCATTGGCGACAGCTTCTGAAAATGCAGATGTTCATTGCTGCGTGACCAGAGGTCACTAGGGGACAGAATAAGCTGCTCTGTGTGGGGTACTGAGCAGCCTCATCTGTACCCCACAAAGTATGTCTGGTAAATGTAGAAGTGCAGTCTTGTGTTTGTGTACTTGTGTTTTCAGTTCTCCTGAATGAAAGCTTTATTGTTTCTGTTAACCTCTGATTGAACATTTCTACAAGAGAGCAGTGTTTTAATTTCTGTGATGACAAACTTTTTCTGTGAGAGCACCTGTGAGTAGCCTGGTAGGTACTGCACAAAAACAGCACTCCAGAACTGGTCCAAATTCTCCTTAATCAACAATGCCAATAAATAGGAAACTTTAATAAATGTCTTATTGAGCTGAGCCATATTGCAACGTGAAGGAGCAAGACTAACGCATGGATAATTATTCTGTGATGATAATACTGAAACAAATCTTGTTCCGTGGGGGTTCTTTTGCTTTGCTATCCAACACCGTACTGGCCAATGTAAAGGAGGAGAATTGGTCCATTTAGGTGTGTGAGCCATCTGTAACGCTGGATTGGTTGTTTCTTTCAGGTCAAAGCCACTGGACAGGAGCTCTTTCAGCAAGTTTGTGATTTAGTGAAGATTAAAGAGCCTCACTTCTTTGGCCTCAGCATTGTTAAAAGTAAGCAAACTCAATGCACAGAGCAAATGACTTGGCAAACTTCCACAGACCTGCTTGTGTGTATTTACAGTGTGTGCATATATACACACTGGCCATGCCTGTGGGGAATTTGATTGTTATAAGGTCACAAAGTATGTAGATTATGCACAGGCTTCTCAGAGCTCTTTTGATCTTTGGTATGTGGGCAGACAAATTGGGAGAAGGGGGCCCTTTTGTTCTCCTTCTTTGTTCTTATGTTCTACCTCTTTGTGGGGTTTTCTTTCTCTCCTGTAGCTAAGTTGCTAGCCAACATATTTGTCACTGTTTGAATTCAAAACTGTCAGTAGTTGAGCAGGAGGTGAATTTTAAAAGGACTTTGGGGCTGAAAGTGTTACTTATGTTCTGAAGTCACATGCAAAGAATGTCTGGAGGATGGGGGGAGGAAACTTGAAAGGTTTGAGGGGACTGAATGCAGGGGGGGGGGTAGGAGGATTGTATTTTGAAGTATCATTTGGGAAGCATAAAATATTTTAGTCCGTGAATTGAAGTCAGTCGTCTGGTCCTACATCTTGGTATTGACCAGATGACGATGTAAGATGATGCCTTGAACTTAAAGGAGCAAACCGATAGGAGAAATTACATTTCTAGGACGGTGTGCATCAACACCTCCCCACCTCCCAACCTCTTAGAAAATAGTAATGGATCAGTTGCTCCCCTTATTCTGCCTTCCCACATTTCCAAAATGTGAATGGTCTTCATGGAATGGATTTTTCCTCCCTTTCTCAAGTGTTTTAGTATTTACTACAGCATCTCTGGATGTTATCAGTGAAACAAGAATAATTTTTGAGTCCTCAGTGAGGTTTATTTTGCCTGCCTATGAATATGTGGGAGAAAGTTGCTTATTCGGTTTACTTGTCTCATTTTCCTTTCTCTTCTTTCTCTAAAAACTTTTTCATTTTTTTGAGCATAACACTGAAGCTAGATGAGAGTAAGCTCTTTGTCTCCATAAGATTTTGAGTCTCCAAGGGATTCCATCTACATAACTAAACCAGGAGCTGACAACCATCTGTGGATTTAAGCCAGTGCAGTTCCTTTATTCCTCTTCCCATGAGGAGGACCTGAATGCTCTTAGCCTTTTCCACAGATTGACTGTGTTCTTGTGAATCACTGCACCCTCCCTGCAGCCTTTTGTAACACCAGTTTTTGCCTGTTCTGCTTGTGGGGATTCTCCCATGAAATTCAGGTTCCTGTCCTCTCCTGCAAGACAGGATAACTCCATTCCCATTTTCTTTGAATTAAGTGTTTTTCTACTGCTCTTTCACTTACTTCTCCCATTTGTATCTTGCTTGTTTCATGTTTTCTGGATTCTTTTTCTCCCCTGTCTGCTTCCTGCATTTTCCTTCTCTCTCTGAAGTGTAAGGGCTCTGTACCCAAAGTGCCCTATTGTGGCAGATGCCTCTCTGTTGCAAGTACAGTGTAAATACTCCAATCAACTAACACAATAAAGCAGTGCTGCCTAGAGCTCAAAAAGTATACTGCCTATAGCTTTAAACATAATCTTCTCTTGCTTCACAAAAATGCTCTTCCTTTTTAGATAAGCTAGTTCTTCACAGTGCTCTTAGAAAAATGGCAAGGAAGAGGGTTGCAGGAGCCCTGAATGGGACCTTTTCTTCTGTTTTCCTCACTGTTCTTCACTCCTGCTTTCTGTAGCTCAATTTGTAAAGCTGCTTGACTGATGGCTCTGTGTGCTTACCTTGGCACATTCTCCACCCAGGCAGGTGTCAAGATTTTGGATGAGGAAGATAATTTTTTTATTTGTTACTTTAAGAAACTGTTGTGTGGCTTTTGGGGGCCAGACAGCAGGAGAGAGGGAAATACCAGAAGTCATTTTCTCAGTCTGAGTGGCCACAGCCACCAGGAAGGCTGTAACCCACGCTTGAGAGCGGGAGCGAGCCTGGTCTATGTGCTGCTGCTCGCCTTTGCTACTGCCTTCAGTCCGTGGAAGTCCAGTAGCCAACCTGCTGACTGGAGTCTTGTGGGATAGTTTTTTTTTTTTTTTTTCTGGTGTGTATTTATCTATTTAAATAGTTCCAGGGTTATTAATTAGAGCTGTAGTAAAAGTCATCTTTCATTTTCTGTTCCTAAACTTGATTTCCACCCTTTTCCCTGTCCTGGCCAACAAATGATCTCTGCTGCCAGTTGTGACTGAGGTCTTCTATTGCAGATGTAGTGCGCGACATCTCTGAGCTTTGGAAAGTAGCCCTTAAGGCACCTGGGTCAGTTTCTCACTGAGTTCTGGTTTCATCCCCAGGAAGGGAAGCGGCCTGACTGGGTTGTGGGGAGGCCTGGATAAGCTTTGCATTGCCCAGGGTTGTCCTGTGGGTCCTTCAGTCAAGTGCCTTTGCCAGGCAGCCAGAGTGCTTACTGCAGAGCTAGTGAATGGAAGGCTGGCTGCAGGTCTGCGGGTGGGCTGGGTATCCAGAAACTAGAGAGGAAGCCTCTGTGTTTCACAGCAGAGTATATTCCTCTTCTGCATCACATTTTCACCTCTTGCTGCTTCAGCTCTAAAATGTCATTTTAAAGAAACAACTGCCCTGTTTTAGTAAGGGTGTATTTCACAGTTTCTCAGTGTGTGTTTATTTTTGGCAGTCTGATACTGCCACACGCAGAACAAAGTATTCTAATCCACCTGCATCCCATTACCTTGCTGCTAATTTGTCAACAAAACCCAGACTGTCAGCAGTGGCAAGAAAATGGAAATTATGGCATTTCTGCAGAACCGTAACCTATCACGCTGGATGGATTATCTGGATTAGGAGCCCGTTTGACCTGCGGAGGTTGTGCAGATACACTAATGCTCAGTTGGTCTCGTAGTATGTATGTGTGTGAGGGGGAGAAGTTGGGCTCCTTAATCATAAACAGAAGTTTAATCCCCGTGTGTGGCAAAAATGAAAACAGCACTACTAAGCACTGTGCAAACCGTAAACAGTAATCGCTGTGAAATTTAAGCTCTAGGTCGTGGAGCGTGTCTTCCAGCATTCCTTGTTAAAAGATGAGAAAATTTGGGGCTCTTCTTCGCTGCCAACTGTTACAAATCCTGGGGAGAAGCTTCAGGATTAAAGGCAGCAGTAATGGTGAGAGGACAGGATTTTTTACCCCTTTTGCTTTTGTGCCTTTTTTTTTCCCCCTCAAGATTAAAAGCAATTCCAGATAACTGTAAAAGGGAAGAAACACCCTTGCAATTGTAAGAATTTCAAAAATTATGTTCAGGAGCGTGTATATTAATGCAAAGCCACACCAGCATGGCGCCTGGGACATGCTGCTCATCAAGTTTCATCACAGGTCATCAGGCAGGCTATACCTTATATTCTGCTGCTGCTTAAGTGTATTTTTTCCTTGTACTTAGTTCTGTGAAAGACCCTGTAGTCCTTCCGGGTTCATGTGGGCTCCATGGGCTTCATGGGCTTCAGCAGCTGGGTCTTATATTGCAGCTCCTCCTGCAGGGTCAATCTTATCTGGTGCCCTGCAGGAGTTTTCCCTCCTGTTATCAGAACGTGTATGCGGCAACACAGTTCAATCTTCTAACACAAAACTGTCAGCAGACAAAGAACAGCCAGGTCTCCTTTGTTGTTGTAACCCAAATCCCTGCAATCCTAAATCTTGGGCTTCTCCTAGGATCAAACCTTGCTGTACCCACACAGATAGAAGCCTTTGATTGGGAAGGAGCGAGCATTCAGCTCCTGCACCCTGCCACTGTGTCTATTAGTGTGCTCATACCAGTGCGTCAGGTTGGCTTTCTTACAAAACCAAATCCCTTTGCTTCAGCTCCCTTGCCCCAAGGATCATCCTTCAGTTATTACAGTTCTGGCTGTTCACTTTGCCGGACCTGGGGAGGAATGCCTCCCAGTCCTCCTTACTTGTGTGCTTAGCAGGGAGCTTGGTGATTAACACTTAATCAGGACGTCTCTGTCTACCGGTAGCTTGTCTGCATCTGTGTATCCTCCAGTACTGAACTTCATAGACAGAATAAGCTGCAGCATTGTATTATGTGGGTATTTGTTATACCAAACTGTCTCTTCGGAAGGCAGATGGCAACAAAAGTTTTCCAAAATACCCTCAGGTGACTTCTGCACCCCACAGTCCTTCCCCACTGTCTCTGCTTCTGCTGTATTTCCTTTGTGAGTTGCTCCCATATCCTAAACAAAGAAGTTACAGCTTGTAATAATGACTTCAATACCTCGATCGAGAGCTGCTTACAATATAGGGAAGATGTGTGCAGAAACATGCTACCTGTGGGAACTTGGAGGTGTGCAAGTCCTCAGAAATTTATATAATGCTCCCTGGAGGTACTTGCATGGCCTTTTCCCAGGAAGGCATTACTTGACCTGTGCCTGCTGTCAGTTATTTCTCCTTACCATCAATGCATCATCCAGTAAGGTGCCCTCCTGTCTGAGGACAGCAAACACTATGTTTGCTCCTGGGTGAGGATTGCTGGGAATGGTTCTGCGGCTGCTCTTGTGCGGGAGAATCCTCTGCCGAAAGTCCAGAGAGCTCTGCCTGGGCATGCCTTGTTGCTAGCTGGAAGATGCCAACACAAAATCACTGCAGGACGTGCCCATTGTCAGGAAGGACTGGGCCATTATCTCAATCTTCAGAGCTTGGCAGTTCTGAACAGCCAAACTATTTTGGGCTTCTTAACATTGCCTCCTTTTATTTTTCTGTCCATCTCAGGTAAGGGACTGCAGCCACCTCCCTTGCTGTATTCCCAGCCTCTGTTACAACTTTTCCTTTCTCCTCCTGGGATACATGTACTTGCCAGCTAAAGCTAGAAGCACAAGGTTATCCCAAACCAAGTTCTACTTATCAACCAGAGATTGAAAAGTGGATGAGGTTTCTTCCTGTTGGCTTGCAAGATAACACCAGCAGCATCGAGAAGTTCTGCAGAGGTGGCTGGAGCAGATGCCATAAGGACGTTGATGTTCCCAGGCCACCACCACTTGGAAGCTTGGGGAGCTCTCCTCAAAAAAGGAGTGTGTAGCCCTCTTTTCTTCAATGAATGAATAAATAAAATGCTGGTATTTAGGGAAGCTTAACAGATTGTATTATATCTGTGGCATGTGTTGTGAGGTCTCTTTGCTCTTCCTTTCTTAACTTTTCTAACCATCTCTCCCACCACCAGCTCTCCCCACCGTCCCTCTGTTCTGCTGCTGGTCTCTCTCCTGTTGACTCTCAAGAGAGCAGAGGTGTTGCCATGAGCCTTCTTGCAGCATCTGGGGGAAATTAAGTGCTATGGCCAAGCACAACTGTGTTTTCCCTTCTTTTAAAGCAGGAAATGCCTGCTATGTGAAGTTTGGCTTTACAGTAATTCATATTTTATTTGAGTCCTGATCTTCTGGACTGTCTAAATAGTTATAATATTAAAATATACTTGACTCAACCAAGGGACTTACTGGGACATTCCTGTCTGCCAGGTGGGCCTGAGCTCTCCCTCTTGGTGGGATGAGTATGTGACCTGCCTCTGGAATTTCTCAGTGCTCTCAGCCCAAAATGGGCACATGAGGAGAACATGGTATTGGCATTCACCGTTACTTAGTTATTTTGCAAGGAACTTAGCCTTCATTTTAAAAATAAAGACAACAAAACCAAACACAAAATGGAGAGGCACTAATCAACATGAAACAAAGACTTCTAGAGCAACAGTGGATCAGAATTAATTTTACCGTATATTACAGTCAGAGTTGCCTATTCCTATTTTCCCAATGTACATCTGCGTGACTCACTAGAACTGTCACTTGATTCTGGTTGGAGATCTGCTCCATCCTTCTTCTTGCAACAGTTCATATCCTATATTTGTTTAAATCTGTAAATGTGCTAAGCTAATTTTGCAGGGTAGGAGCACTTGAATGTGTGCATTTCTGGTGACTGTTTAATTTGAAGTGAGATTGTTACAGCACAAATTTTCTGTCTCATTTGAGGGCACTTGAAAGCTGAAGTTGAGGGAAATGCGTAAGTTGCACTGCTGCAAACTTGCTGGTTATACAGAAAACTTAAGGAAAGTTGGTGAGATACATTTTTAAGCTCACCACCAGTGCTGAGATGAGTGATGAATGCAGTGTCAACATCTGCTGGTGGATATGTGTGTGTTGGCATGCATGCGTGCTTCCAACCAGCTCCTTTGGTTGTTGCCATTCAGCTGAGGCCAGCGAAGCAAGTACACTTCATATGTGCTGAGTATCCAGCCCCGCTTGGATCCACAGGTCAGGCAAGCTCTTTGCTGGGAAGATGACCGTCTGTGCACTTCTGTATGGTCCCTTACAGCACTGCTGTGAGGCACTGTGGTGTCCCATGTCCTCATCTCTGCTGGAGAGTAGCTCGTTTTCAAGCCAGAGAGTTTCAGCATCAGACAAAGATCTCTTAAGTTTCACCACTAATCCAGTTTAAGGAAAAAACCCACAATCCATGTAGTGCTGGGGAGGGAAATACCTCTTTGTTTTTGTAGAGGGAGGCTTACACTGCAGGTTGACATTCCAGCAATATTAACTTCATTAAAGCAGGAATGCAGTGTGGCATTCTTGCAGGGAGGGAGGAGGCTGGGCTGGGCTGGGCTAGGGAGGAGCAGGACCACCAGGGAGGAGAGCATGAGGTGTCCTCCTCCTTCAGCCTGGCCTCTTCTTGGGGTTTGTGTGCACCTCTCAGTAGCTCTACTGGTGACCTAAAGTTCTCATGCCAGGTGTCTGGACCCTCGCAGGATGGTGTCTCTAGCTTAATAAGATGGATGAGTAGGGGCTGTGGGATATGGGTAACAAATAGCTGTACTGTGGTGGAACTGGCTAGGACTTCAGGCAACCTTTTCAAGGCAGTGTTACTTGATCTTTGTGGACTTACAAGCATGGGTGGCCTGGGCCAGCGGACATCTCTCAGCTGCCCTATTGTGCATGCGTAAGCAAAGAGGCAGGTACCAGGGGCAGCCTATGATGCTAAAGTCTCTTCTTTTCAGAATAGCTAAGCAACTTCTCTATTGCCTTGTGTGCTACAGCACTTTAACTCACCACTAAAACCTTCAGGATTTCTGTTCAGCAGTTTCAACAGTGCTGTTAAATACTGTGTTGTATGCATATGTGGCATGTCAAGCAAAGTGGTAAATAGAAATGTAATAAAATCACAGCTGTAAACAGTACAGTGCGGGAAAGAGCATAAGGAAAGGAACATGACTTTTCTGGAGTTGTCCTCCTTGTGTCCCATGTTACTAGTGCATTACAGAAAGCTTCTTGCTAGTGTAGCTGTGGACCAGTTCTGGCTAGCACCAGGTCTGATTTCTTCCTTCTGAAGAGGGAGCTAGAAGAGATGGTGATATGGGGCTGTTGTGTCTGTGGAGGTTTTTCTGTGTTTTTTTAAAGCTTGCAAAAAAAAAAAAGGCATTTGCTGTACCTGTAAGGATCTTGAATGTTCTGGGAAGACGGCTACAATGTAGCTCAGAGCTCTCTGAATGCTGGCTGTAATGCAAGCTCGTGCCAGTTCTGCATCGGCAGTATTGGTGCTAGTGCAGGTTTGCATTTGGCTGCAAACTTGTCTTGGAAAAAATTCACCTCTTTCTTGCTTCCTTTTTGGTTTGACATCAGAAAGCAAAAGCCAAAGCCTGGAAGTCTGGGTGGGTCTTTATGGCGGAAGGGCATTCTGTGAAGTTTTTTCTTCCCCCTTTTTTTCCTGCACCTTTCATGTTTCTTATGAACAAGGTCTTCAATTTGGCACTTATGTCACTTGTAAAAACACTTTTCTGGGCAAGAACGAAAAGTGGATTGACTAGTCAGGTGAATGTGCTCAGCTGGCATTGCCACTGAAGGGCCTGTCAGGTCTTTTTTAAGAGTCTTGAGAAGGCTTAGGAAAAAATCTGTTGGCTGGGTTGTTTGGATTTGATAATTGGTAAGTAGCCCTACAAAACATTGGCTTTGAAAGCAGCACAAAGCTCTGTTAGAGGTGATGTGCTGCTCAGACTGTCTTTTGTTCTCGTTCCCTCTCATCCCAGGTGGAGAACAAGCCTCAGTCCTTTGAGGCAGGCCAGATTTTCCTTCCTTTCATTCATCTTTTTGCTCTATGAAAGAAGTTGGGTGTGAGCAAGAGACACCAACCTTTCTGAAGAGAGCGTTTGGATTTGATCCTCCTCACCATTTCAGAGGATCCTCATTCATATGTAGAGGATGAAACCTGTCAAATACCTGATTCTGTCTACTTGTTTATGATGCTCTGGACCATGGTGCTACGTGATGGTGAAGTGGAAGTTTGGATAGGGCTTACTTGTTTAATAAAAATCAGTATAGTAAAAATAGCATGATCATCTTGGTAAGATGATGTTTTCTTTCTGTAAGTGACTCCTTCCTTCATGAAGGAATGATTCTACATTTGTGGCAGTTTAGGAAACTCCAGCTCAGCATCTCTTGATTCAAGGCATAGCCAAGCCTTCTTCGTACTGTCTGGAGCAGCACGTGCACTGAGCCCCACTGCCCTCTTTTCCCTGCCTCTGTCTATTCCCTGGTAAGCTTTTTTTTTTGAAATGTATTAGTAGGAAACGTCCATTCTAGTAATCTTTGAACTTAACGAATACAAAGTTCTGCTTCTTTAACATTAAATGTTTTTTCTCTCCTGTCTTTCAGATAATGAATATGTTTTCATAGACCTGGAGCAAAAGCTTAGCAAATACTTCTCAAAGGAATGGAAGAAAGAGACCAGCAAAGTAAGACAGGTGTTTAACTTTGGGGGCTACTGCTTTGGTGTTGGACTATTCACTAAAATGAAAACTCTGTACTACTTACAGAAGTTGCAGATTCCTCATGAGATTCGGGTATCTCTTACCCAATACTGCTTCTCCCAGACAAGTGAGGGGTACTTCATAGGCAGCCCCAAACCATGCTGAGAGCTGTGTCCAGCAGTGAGGGTTTTCCAAGGCAGCTGTTTCACGTAGTTCTGGGCACCTCTGTATGGGGGACACTTTGTCACTGGTTCCACACTGGATTCTTGCAACACTTAAGTCAGGATAAATGTTGAATCTCTCATGTGAATTGAATAATAAAAGGCTAAATGAGCTGCTATTAGCAGTACTGAAGTCTGCGATGAGTTAGGATATTGAACAGGGTTAGGAAACAGGAATTGAATTCCTATAAGAGGTTTCAGGCGGAAAGCTTAGTCCTCTTGATTAAAATAGGGTGACTATGGACAGGTTCCAGTGGAGGGAAAAAAAAAAAAAAGGTAAACAGCCAAATATCAGCATCAGATGTACATGGCGTGCCAGTGAGATGAGTCTGACCAGCAAAGCTTTGGAACTGCCCCTGTGAACAAAATTACGTTTATAAACATTAGAAGTGAGTGCCAAAGAAGGAAAGATGAGAGAATGAGCTAATAAGATAAGATGTTCCATTTTTCCCCCCTCCTGTTTCAACAAGACTGTAAGTCTGAAAGGAAGACTGTGGTTAAAACAACATATCTTGCTGGCTTTCTTCTAACAGACATCTCAAATGTGAAACAGACATCAGTGTCTCCTTTTGGTCTGTGGCTGTAGGAAGCTGTGAATAACTCAACGTTAGGCCTGCCAAACAAAAGGCAAGGAGTTAATATTGTGCTGGTGCACCTCAGCCTCAGGCAGTACAGCCTGGCTGAGCAGCTCCTGCTGCTGTGTGTCCCTGCTCTGTGATGTGGTGCGGAGCAGAGATAAGTGGTTGATTCTAAGTGCGTGCTGGAAAGGCTGCAGCAGCGCAAGCATGGCATGCTGCCTGCTGTGTGCCTGGTGCATTGGGGAAGGTTTTGTTAAGCTTGCTGTGCTCAGCACTAATGTGTCCACGGTGCTGCCAGGTGCTGAGCTAGGTAACTTTGAGCCAGGCTGGGCATCCCCAGACTATACTGGGGCTCTTCTACTTAGCTTATCCTCTCTTATCCAAACTCTTCTGCTCTCCCTAGGATGTCTTGCCATTCTGCCTGTCTAGATGTTTTATGATGCCTCATTGATGTGAGCCTTGGTGATAGTCAGATCCCCCCCAAAATTGCTGAAGGGCTAAATTTAGCAAATGAAAAGCAATGTGGGGAGCAAGCTAGAGAGAAAGGAATGTTACAAAATGGTAAGAATAATTTTGGATGCTGAATGTTATTTAACATGTCTTCCCTCTCTGCTCTAGGGCACAGAGAAATTCAGCCCTCCTTTTGTTGCATTCTTTAGAGTACAATACTATGTAGAAAATGGAAGGGTAATAAGGTAAGTTCTTTTCTGTGGTAGTTATTGTGTTTTGTGTTTCTTAATTATCATTTCTTTAAAAATTCAGCTTTTGTGGGAGTTTTCTTTCTTGGTGTTTTTTAAATTTTTTAAAGAACTTAGCAGGTTTCCTCACCCAATCATGAATATTTTTCCCCTGCATCACACTCCTTATCCCTACGTCCCTAGGAAGATGGTGACTGCTTACCCCTCTATGTTTAGAGAGCAAGTTGAATTACAGCAGTATTGAAATATGTTTTACAGTCTTTTGCATCTTTTGGTTGTGTGAAAGGCATCAGATATCTGAGTATACCCAAAACAGCTAGTTATGTTCCAGAGCACATGCTAATAATTCTAGTTTAAGTTTTTGTATCAGCACAGTGCTCTGTGCAGTGCACTCCTGAAAATGGACTTTCATAAACAGACAAAAGAAATGACTTCATAAGTTAGAGAGTTTTGCATTTGAGTGCGATCCATTCACGTGGAATATGGGCTGCACTCAAAACACAGCCACCCTCACTGCATGGTACAGAACAAAGGATGAGGTAGTTGGAAATGAACAACTGACAGAGCTGATTTGCATCAGCACTGCTGGCGTGGCTGTGACCCTAGGGCAAGCCAGGAGCTGGGATCATTCGAGTAGATTAAAATCTTTACTTCATTTTTGGCATTTGTTCTCATCTTGAACAAAGCTTTTTTTTTTTTTTTTTTTCTCCTTCCCTTCCCCCTTTTCTCCCCTTGATTTTTTTGGATGCAGGAAAGTTTTTCTTCTGGAGTCTGTTTGGCTGTTGAGTGTTTTTTGTTCGTTTTACTAAACCCAAGGGATTCAATAGCATTCTCCCACCTCCTGTGTACATGTCCTTTAGCATCACAAGCAAATTTCTCTTACACTAGTAATTTCATTGGAGAGGTTTGTAGAGCCATGCAGAGGTACTTACAATGTACCTTCAAACTATACAGACATGCTTTTACAAGCAGATTGTAGTGTCCAGCGCTTTGTCTGTGCATACGTGTCAGCAGCATGCTTCCCTTGAGCTCTTACAAAGTGTGTGTACATTATCAGCGGTACACATGCCTTATCAGACTATCCCTGTTTAGCAGCTTGAGGAAGAAGACCAAAACAAGCCCAGGGCTCCTGCATCTTTTGATCTACCTTGCAGGGAATTAGCTGTTGAAAAGCACCTTGAGCCTCAGGCAAGATGAAATGAAAAAGCAGTGCCAGGTTTAGAGGGGAAAGGAGGACAGGTGTGCAAGAAAAAGGACTGGAATTCAAGGGAGTTGATTCTCTTGACTGCTATAGGCTTTCCAGAGAAACAGAAGTGCTTGATGTCTCCAAAACAGATGTGATATGATTTTTCTTTCATCTGCCCTCTGCCCTAACTTCTCAGATCTCATGCTCCTCAAGATGGAGACTATTGTTTCCCGTGTTTGTACAGTGCTTCATGTGAGAAGACCTTCATCTTGGCTTGGGGCTTCCCACATGCACTTAAATGTATCATGGTGGCATCAGCATACATCAGGGATGCCAGAGTTCAGTCCCTTCTCTCACAAGGAAGATGCATTTGAGAGGCCCAATGTGAGCCAGACCTTTCTTCTCTTCCTCACACAAACCTGCCTTTGTGTCTTGCAGTGATAAGGTGGCAAGGCAGCTCTACTACTGCCATCTCAAAGAGCAAGTACTTATGTCTCGGTGCAACCACAAAGAAGAAATCTACTTCCTGCTGGCTGCCTACAGCTTACAGGCAGACTTGGGCAATTACAGGGAGGAGATCCATACTGGGAAATATTTTGAACCTCAGGCATATTTCCCACAATGGGTAAGTTTGGGGGGAATCTTTCTGTCAATGGTGTGCGTGCAGCAGGAGCTATGTTAAGCTGATACCTAATTGCATCCATACGGCTTCCCCAGCCCACTGTGATGATCCGGCAGAGTGACAGTGTCACCCTGAATTTCCCTCAGGAGATACTGCCCTGTTTGTCTCTGCTGCAGGGTGTGGGGTGACAGTTCTTCCTAGGCTCCCTCTGTGCGAGGTGGGTGCTTGTACTCTTCCTCAGTGTCAAATGAACAACTCCAGCAGTCTGGCTGTTCTTAAGTCCTCTACAGCTTAGAGGGTCCTGTGTTTGTAGTTTTATATCAGAAAGATCTGCACAACCAAAGCTCCACAGAAAACTTCAGGGCCACAATGCTATGTATGGTGCCCTTCGGCCCTAGCTCTGTAATGCTTACTTCTGGAGTGTATAGACCGGGACCCTAGGGGCAGAGTTGCTGTGCAGTGCCTCTGGTGTCTGCTTTGTCATTCCATTTGGGGCTGAACTGCAGTTAGAGAAAAGGGAAGGGCCTGGAAATGATTTTGCATGTTGATTTGTAAGCATCTGTACCTTGGCTTGTGCTGTCCAAGACCCACAAACAGCTTAGAAGACTCAGAGTTGGTTTAATTGTTGAGCAAAGGCAAATTAGCTGAGAAATAAAGCTTTGAAAAAGGTCTGTCAGATTTCCTGCAGGGAGTTCTCCTCTTGTGGTAAAATGGTAAAAGAAAGCTGTTGATGAGTACTTCAGTGTCTGGAAAAACAAAAAAAGAAGCTGGCTTTATTATGGACACCTGTGTTGCTGATACGTGCTCATGCAGGGTGTTTCCAGGACCTGGATATACCCTCCTCTGCACCCTGATTTAGGTCTGTCCCCTGCTTCAGAGAGAAGGTGCAGAGCAATGGCAGGGGTTGTGGCAGGGAGGCAAGGCTAGTAGAGTCTCCTTTATGCATGAGTCCCAGCCTGCCTTGCTGTGCAGAAGTGCTCCTTTCTCCCTGACAGCAGGCCTTCATCCTGCTACAGGGCACCTGGCACGGGGCAGCTAACAAAGGACTGGAAAAATTGAGTCTGGTGCATCCAGGTCATGGGGCATTTAAGTCTTATCGCAGACCATTGCTCATCTGGCAAACATTGCAAAGGCCAAGGCAAAGCCTGGCTCACCTGTGCTGAGCTACAGCCCCAAGCAAGTATGTGGGTGATCTGTCATTACAAAGAGTAAAATCTGGCAGTCACAGGGACGCCTCTCTCCCTGCCCCTGGGCTGCTATGGGGTGGTACTCCTCCAACGTGTCCTCTTCCAACACGTGCTGGAGATCGTTGTGGGAGATCATTTGGCCAAGAGCTGCCCCAAGCCTCTTGCTAGTGAGGAAAGGTGGTGCTTCCCCTGGGGTGAGCAACCCAGCTTTGAACTGTGGAGCTGGTACTTCTTTCTGCTGACCTTGCGCAGCTGATGGCATCGATGTTGTTATTCATGGAGCCCAGCCTTCCTCGGGGTAGGACAACTGATCTGACAGGGCATGCAAGGAGAGAGCAGAGGTGTTGCCAAACAGAGTAAACAAGGGGCTTAATTTAAAATGGAAATGGGGATTGGGTGGTGGGGTCCAGTTGTTTGAGGAAAGGACAGGCTGCTGCTGGCAGGATGTTCACAGGTAACTGGCGGGATCTGGTTTTAAATGACCTAAGTAGCAGGGGATTTTGTGAAGCAAAGTCAACCAGTATCCCTTTTATCTGTCACTGCTGTTCACAGCCTGAAAGGGGCCAGTCTGGCCAGACCGTCCTGCAGTGTTGTATGCAGAGAGCGTGTGGCCAGGCATAAGAACCGGCTACTCACAAGGCAAGAGTGAAAGGTCCAGTAGGTTCCTCTGCTGCTTAGCAAAGCTGTGTGCCAGAAAACCACTCCAGGCAGACAAGAAATAGCTTGAGATAGTGTTATCCTCCCCTTTGAGAATGGAAATGCTAAATAAGCCTACGGTGTAGTTTCTGGTCTTTCTTAAAAAAAATGAAAATAAAAATAAAAAAGGTTGGGGAGGGGGGGAGAAAAATACCAAACCCAACCCTGACCATCTAGCATTTCTGCTGTGTTTGGAGATGTTGCTGCTGATTGTGTTGGCATGCAGAGCTGTGTTTGTTATCTTGCCATAAGCATTTGGGGATGCCAAGAGTTAGGAAAACTAATTCCAGCACTTGAGAATGAAAAGAGCTGACACAAGCTCTGTAGTCTCTGTCTGTTATGATTTTGCCATCTTGGATCTGTTTGGAGACATCAGTATCATCTGGGTTGCTTTAAATGCTTATCCTCCGGGAGGGTAGAGGTGAGCAGGGACTAACTTCTTGAGAGAGTGTATGAACCTCCTCCACCTCCAGTCTTGGCTTTGCTGGTGATCGCAGCTGCCTCTCGTGGGCTTCACTGAAGAGTTGCTGACTTGTTTGTTTTCCTTGTGGTTTAGATAATTGCGAAGAGGGGGAGTGATTACATCTTGAAACATGCCCCAGAGATGCACCGAGAGCAGCAAGGCCTGAGTGCAAAGGAAGCCGTGCTGAAGTTCATTAAGGAGTCCTGCTTGTTGGAAGATGTGCCTGTCCACTTCTACAGGCTGCAGAAGGTTAAACAAAGAGCTTATTTCAAACATCTCTCCCCTCTTTAATTGGGTGCACTGTTTCATTTTTTCATTTTCTGTCTAGTTGGGGGACTGCTGCCTCTGATTTGGAGAGGCCAAACAAGTCTAAAATTTCCAGGCTCTGAGGCCTATGCCCACAAACAAATCAACCGCCAATTTACCGTTGTAGTTGGAATCTTATTTTGTTCCTCATCCAAGAAACTGGCCACAGGAATGGCAAAACTTAATTTTTGCTTTGTCCCTTTGTCAGTGGACAAAATCACTTCCAGAGAAGTCACTGAGAAAGCATATTTTGTTGCAGTCCATCAAAATGGTGACAAGAGGTCAGTCAGCTTTCATGCAAATGCCGTGTAGTAACTGGAGATGATACTGAATCATCCCAACTTTCCTACCCCACACCAACTCTGTTGCACTGCTTGATATTTTTTCAGCTGCATGTCACTTTTTAGATTCCTTGGTAGTTGCTTGTTGTTCCTGAGTCTTCGCCTTTCTAGCCAAGCCTGCTTAAACTGAGCACTTCACTTCAAAATGAAGTGAAAAACACTTCATTTTGCTTCAACAGGATTTCCTTCATTTTGATGTGCTAAGAATGTAGGTCTAGAAGTAGGACTGGAGTTTCTTTATTCCTCCTCAGTGACTGAAACCTAGTCATGCAATTAGGAGTTGTGTGGACTTCTTTTCCAAATCAAGATGCTCTGCTTTGTCAGATTCATAATTAAACTTGTTGGCTGTTTGTGCTCAGTCAGAATTCTATTTGGAAGGCATCTGCTTCCTTGACCAGATGTGGCAGCTCTGGTTACTGCAAAAACACAGAGAAGAGCCTTGTGTTTTCTGGAGGAGACATATTCCAGTTTGGTCTCTAATCCAGAGGCCTTGAAGCTCCTGACTGAGCACATGGGTGCTGGGTGAATGTGTTGGTGCACAATCTAAGCAGAGATTTCACAAGCAGTGACTTCTGTCTTACCCTCTGCTTGTGGCTGCAGCTGACACTGGGGACTCTGAAAGAAAACAGACAGCGCTAAGCCCCATGTCCTTGCTCCAGACCGACAATGATTTACTAAAGCTCTTTGTCTTTAGGAGGTAGAAAGCATTTCTTAGCGACTTTAAACTGGAGTTCTGCTGGACATGAGTAGTTAGTAACAGAGGGATACAGGGTGAGGTAAATATGATGGCTTGAGGCTTTTATCTTCACAAGCCAGTTTGACCAGAAATTTTTACCCAACCGTTTTCTTTCACCTGTTCCTCCTAGTAAGAAAATTGTGTTCCTCTCTAACTCTGCCCTGCTAGGAGAAAGATAGAGTTAACTAGTTCTGGGTAATTTTTTGGTTTTGGTCCTTAAGCAACGGAATCTCCTGTTACCAAGCAATTATGGTGTGTAAAGGTACAGCATGAGGCAATTTTTGACCTCAGCCTTAAACACCTAAAGGCATATGCTCCTAACATTCAGATAAAAAGGTGAGGAGAGAAAGTCCCTGTAGCTTTGGGCATTGATTAGTTTCCTCCTGGAACTAATGTGCACCTGAGGTCCAGCAAGTCACAGAGTGGGAACAGCTGTGCAGTGGCAAAGAGAGGGGACAGAGATCACTTCTGTTTTGAGCTCTCTGTCACCTGGAGAGTGAGAACTGTGCATGTTCATGCAGACAGCAGAGACAGCATGCGGCAGTAAGAGTCTTTTACAAATTGCCTCTGAGAACAGTAATTGTTCATGCTCTCAAATCACTTAAGCTGTAGAATTCCCTCTGCAGGGCAGTTTAGGGTATTTCCTGCTGGTGAAAAGCCAGAAACCCCTGGCACGGGGGGATTTGTAAGTGTTTGTGATCTCAGACTTTTTCAGGGGTCAGCAAGACAAGGTGCTTTTTAGAAATGATAAGAAGCAAATGAGCTGATGGCATCTGCCTGATGAGCACTCCTGCTGCCTCTCTTGCAGTAGGTGCCAGAACAAGAGCGTGGTCTTTGTAGATTAACCTTTGACTCCTGGCACTTCTGTTCTTTTAGGATAAGAAGGAGGATCGCCCGACAGTTATCCTGGGCCTGACCCTTAGAGGAATGCACATCTATCAGGTAACAGGCTACCATGAAAGCCTTCTGGTGTAGCATTAACTCTGTCCAGCTCCCCTGTCCTCCCCCCACTACAACTCCTCTGCCTCCCCTGTGAGCGCCATGCTCCACATATCTCGCATTCTTGGTTGTTTGCAAATTCTTTGCACATCACCGACTCCACCCTGTACCTGCCAGTCCCTGAGTCACTGAGAGTTTGATGTGTTGCAGGAGGTGAACCACGTTCGTCAGCTCCTCTATGACTTTCCCTGGTCGCACATCGGGAAGCTGGCATTTCTGGTGAGTGTGATGGAACAGAGGCCATCTGGCAGTGGGCTGTCAACCTGGGACCTGGCAAAGCCATCGGCCTGCCCAAATTGCCATGTCAAGTCCTGTTACTCATATGCACAAGGCTGCAGCTACCTCAGTTGTGTGGCCAAAAACACATTCTTGCTCACTTCACTGGTATTTCTCCTCTTTATGCAGGGGAAAAAATTTGAGATCCAGCCGGATGGTTTGCCCTCTGCACGGAAACTGGTTTACTACACAGGCTGCCCCTTCAGGTCACGGCACTTGCTGCAGCTCCTCAGCAACAGCCACCGGCTCTTTCTAAATATCCAGCCAGTGTTGAAGCAGATCCAAAAACTGGAGGAGGCGGAAGGTATGTGAGAGAAGAGAGGTGGCTCTGGTAAGGGGAAGCCTGGATGTGGAACTGAGGGGCATGGTTTAGTGGGTAATCTTGGTGGCAGGTGGACGGTTGGACTAGATGATCTTGTGTTTAGCTTGTTTTGTGTCTCGTAGTGTCTCATGGATTTCTTGACCACCTTCAGCATATCTCTTTTTGGGTAACAGAGAAAAGCCGTAGGATAAATCAGTAATGAATGCCAGCCATGGAAATCCCCCTCTGCTCTGCTCTTGTGAGACCCCACCTGCAGTACTGCATTCCTCTCTTGGGGCCCCGAGCATAAGGAGGACATGGAGCTGTTGGAGTGCATCCAGAGGAGGGCCACAAAGGTGGTCAAGAGCGGGAGCACCTCTCCAGACTGAGAGAACTGGGGTCATTCAATGTGGAGAAGAACACCTGCAGTACTGCATTCCTCTCTTGGGGCCCCGAGCATAAGGAGGACATGGAGCTGTTGGAGTGCATCCAGAGGAGGGCCACAAAGGTGGTCAAGAGCGGGAGCACCTCTCCAGACTGAGAGAACTGGGGTCATTCAATGTGGAGAAGAACAGGCTCTGGGGAGACCTTATAGCAGCCTTCCAGTACCTAAACGGGGCCTAAAAGAAAGTTGGAGAGGGACTTGTTATTGGGAAGTGTAATGATAGGGGAAAGGGTAGTGGCTTTAAACTAACAGGGTGTAGATTTGGATTAGATATTAGGAAGAAATTCTTCGCTATAAAGGTGAAGGTGTCGCTGCCTGTGGCAGGGGGGTTGAAACTAGATGATCTTTAAGGGCCCTTCCAACCCAAACCATTCTGTGTTTCTGTATCTCATTCTTAGCTGTTTCCACACATTGGTGACTGTTTTGAGAAACAATGTGTTTTAAAGACTCTGCACTTAGGTGAACGATTCCTCTTTCTTCACATTTCCTTCGTCCTGGAAGCCAGTATTTTCTGTGTCATAACTGCCTCTAGCTGCCTGCCCTAATTCAGGAGATACTGGTTTTACTGTAAATACGACTGTAATTCTGTTACAGCCAACTGGGCATCCCAGTGTCTGTTGAGCAAGTAGAATACAAAGCTGTGTGTGCCTTTATTTGTTCAGTAGCTGAAGTAATTGTTTTTTCGCCATCAGGTTGTGCCAGGCCCAGAACTTACTGATCATTTTGCTGCCTTTCCTTCTGTCTTCCTCAGAGAAGAAGCGCTACCGGGAGTCCTATATCAGTGACACACTGGACATGGACCTGGATCCGTGCGATAAGAACTCACGTGGCAGCGGGAGCAGCGG
>WBMW01003636.1:794401-806299 GCA_013396635.1 Penelope pileata | reverse complement strand
TTTTTAGAAATGATAAGAAGCAAATGAGCTGATGGCATCTGCCTGATGAGCACTCCTGCTGCCTCTCTTGCAGTAGGTGCCAGAACAAGAGCGTGGTCTTTGTAGATTAACCTTTGACTCCTGGCACTTCTGTTCTTTTAGGATAAGAAGGAGGATCGCCCGACAGTTATCCTGGGCCTGACCCTTAGAGGAATGCACATCTATCAGGTAACAGGCTACCATGAAAGCCTTCTGGTGTAGCATTAACTCTGTCCAGCTCCCCTGTCCTCCCCCCACTACAACTCCTCTGCCTCCCCTGTGAGCGCCATGCTCCACATATCTCGCATTCTTGGTTGTTTGCAAATTCTTTGCACATCACCGACTCCACCCTGTACCTGCCAGTCCCTGAGTCACTGAGAGTTTGATGTGTTGCAGGAGGTGAACCACGTTCGTCAGCTCCTCTATGACTTTCCCTGGTCGCACATCGGGAAGCTGGCATTTCTGGTGAGTGTGATGGAACAGAGGCCATCTGGCAGTGGGCTGTCAACCTGGGACCTGGCAAAGCCATCGGCCTGCCCAAATTGCCATGTCAAGTCCTGTTACTCATATGCACAAGGCTGCAGCTACCTCAGTTGTGTGGCCAAAAACACATTCTTGCTCACTTCACTGGTATTTCTCCTCTTTATGCAGGGGAAAAAATTTGAGATCCAGCCGGATGGTTTGCCCTCTGCACGGAAACTGGTTTACTACACAGGCTGCCCCTTCAGGTCACGGCACTTGCTGCAGCTCCTCAGCAACAGCCACCGGCTCTTTCTAAATATCCAGCCAGTGTTGAAGCAGATCCAAAAACTGGAGGAGGCGGAAGGTATGTGAGAGAAGAGAGGTGGCTCTGGTAAGGGGAAGCCTGGATGTGGAACTGAGGGGCATGGTTTAGTGGGTAATCTTGGTGGCAGGTGGACGGTTGGACTAGATGATCTTGTGTTTAGCTTGTTTTGTGTCTCGTAGTGTCTCATGGATTTCTTGACCACCTTCAGCATATCTCTTTTTGGGTAACAGAGAAAAGCCGTAGGATAAATCAGTAATGAATGCCAGCCATGGAAATCCCCCTCTGCTCTGCTCTTGTGAGACCCCACCTGCAGTACTGCATTCCTCTCTTGGGGCCCCGAGCATAAGGAGGACATGGAGCTGTTGGAGTGCATCCAGAGGAGGGCCACAAAGGTGGTCAAGAGCGGGAGCACCTCTCCAGACTGAGAGAACTGGGGTCATTCAATGTGGAGAAGAACAGGCTCTGGGGAGACCTTATAGCAGCCTTCCAGTACCTAAACGGGGCCTAAAAGAAAGTTGGAGAGGGACTTGTTATTGGGAAGTGTAATGATAGGGGAAAGGGTAGTGGCTTTAAACTAACAGGGTGTAGATTTGGATTAGATATTAGGAAGAAATTCTTCGCTATAAAGGTGAAGGTGTCGCTGCCTGTGGCAGGGGGGTTGAAACTAGATGATCTTTAAGGGCCCTTCCAACCCAAACCATTCTGTGTTTCTGTATCTCATTCTTAGCTGTTTCCACACATTGGTGACTGTTTTGAGAAACAATGTGTTTTAAAGACTCTGCACTTAGGTGAACGATTCCTCTTTCTTCACATTTCCTTCGTCCTGGAAGCCAGTATTTTCTGTGTCATAACTGCCTCTAGCTGCCTGCCCTAATTCAGGAGATACTGGTTTTACTGTAAATACGACTGTAATTCTGTTACAGCCAACTGGGCATCCCAGTGTCTGTTGAGCAAGTAGAATACAAAGCTGTGTGTGCCTTTATTTGTTCAGTAGCTGAAGTAATTGTTTTTTCGCCATCAGGTTGTGCCAGGCCCAGAACTTACTGATCATTTTGCTGCCTTTCCTTCTGTCTTCCTCAGAGAAGAAGCGCTACCGGGAGTCCTATATCAGTGACACACTGGACATGGACCTGGATCCGTGCGATAAGAACTCACGTGGCAGCGGGAGCAGCGGAGGCAGCCGGAGAGATCATCGCCTCTCGCGCCAGTCCACAGGGAGTCACGGCAGCTCTCACACATCGGGCATCGAGGCTGACTCACGGCACCGAGTGTCGGTGGAAATGTCAGTGGATGAACCCTTTGGTATTGACCGGGTGCACAGGAAAGAGAAATCCTGCAGCTCAACCATCAGCTACGGTAGCTCTGGCATTGACAGTGGCAGCAAAGGGAGGGCTGAAGACGACTCTCAGGATGATGGTAAAGAATTTGGAGATGTGGAACAACTTCTAAGCCTGCTTCTGCATCCTGCAGGAGAATAGGGAATAAGAAAATATGCAGCAGTTTGGAGCAGAAGTGTAATGCTAACTGTTCTCCTGCTACTCTTTTCCTCCTAGATCTTGAGCTGGCAGTAGATGAGCCAGAGGAGGTACCTGTAGATGAGCCTTTAGAGGGAGACCAGTTAGAGGAGGCCACTGTGGGAGAATCTGTTGAATCTCTTCCTCTAGATGCTGCTGGCTGCCAAGGTGAGAGGGCTTTCTGCTACTGCTCAGAGCTTTTTTTTAGGCGGTAGCATCAGGAAGATACTTGGGAAGCCGGATATAATCTGAGAGATCTAAGAAAGCCGTGTCTTCCATACAAAGTGCCAGCGCTAATTACTGTCCTACTGCAGCAGTATTTGAAGCCAGCTCCTCTAGTGACTGAAGGCCAGCAGTGCAGTGTTAACTCTCCTCTGTGCTCCTAAAGGTCTCCGCTTTCCAAACTTAACAAGTGACTGTATTTTTACTCAATTAATAACAAAAAGATAACTGATGTAAACCTTTTGTAGTGAAGGAGTTTCATTTAAAAGCTTGTATAACACAAGACAGCCAAGGAGTTTAACTGTAGATTAACGGGCTAGTCACAGGAGTTAACGTAAGCCACAAATCCCTACCTGTTATGGAGGAGGCTAGACAGTAGGTTCATGCAGGAGCTGTCTGTTCTTAAGACATACAGCCTTCATAGGAAAGCAAGGTGGGTGAATGTGGGACATGGTGAAAAGCTATTTTCTTGTGAGTTTTTAAATGTTGATCCTTAGGAACAAGAGTATTTGTGAACAGAAATCCCAGTGTTGAGGGTGCTTAGAGATGTATGCTTTTATTTGTGGGATAGCAGTGTTTGAATGTGGCCTGCAAGAACAACTTTCACTTTCTCCAGCCAGTAAAAACTCAAACCTGTAATGCTTTTTATTTCTTCCTTCTCCTTTGCAGCTATAAATCAAGAATCGCTGCCTGTGGTGCAAGTCACGCTAATAAAAATGAGAGGTCAAAGTGTGGAGTCCCTTCACCAGGTAGGTGTGTGGCAGGAAGAGGTGTGTGTGGGCCTTGAACCAAAGTCCAGTGTAATGGATGCAGCTGTAAATCAGGTGAAATTGATAGGTCTGTATTTGACTGATTTAAATGGTGTAACCAAAAACAGCTGTTGGCCAGCAATTTCTATCAGGAATAGGATGAGAGCAACATTTGGGTCTAGAAAAGCATAGAGAGGTTTGGAGCAACCAACATGGCAGCCTTGCAAGTCAGCCATCATCTGCCTTAGGCTTCCAGACAGGAAATGGAAAATAAACCACTTGCAAATTTTCAGCTCAGTGTAGAGCCAAGACCATCTATGCAGATTGGATGTGGGTTGCAGACTTGATCATCTTCCTGCTCCTGAAGCCAGAAGGAGCTCGCATCAGAGCAAAACCAGATGTTCGAGCAGTAATTTATGTAGATTATCATTTCTGTGATTATACTATGTGTGTGCTAAAGTCTTTGTTGTCAACATTTTATTTTCATCAAACCCTTGAGAAAAGGCAACTGTATATGGTAAAATATGCTGTATCTTAAGTTATGCCGTGGAAAAAACTTAAGATGTCTTTTTAAGGCCAAGCAATATCTCTTTTTGAAGTATAGCTGTACCCACAGGGGCAAAAATGTGTAGGTCTTTTTTTTTACTTATTAAGAAATACCCAAACCTTTTTGCTTTCTGAATCCAAATTAATCTTATTTTTATCTGCTAAAAGAATTTTAAAAATCTGTTCATCCTTTTCCCCTTTACTCCCAGCTCTTTTCTGAACGAGTCTGATTGCTTAAGATTTTTCTTCTTTTCATGCTTCTTACTGGACCCAGTCAAAAGTGATAAGTAATTTTCACTTATCAGCAAAGTACTCTGTTAGGTGCTATAGGAGATTAAGATAAAGTCTTAGTTATTTTTTCCAAAGCTCAACACTACTATACAAATCGTAATGAGCTTATTTCTGTATTTGAGTTGAATGACTTAAGACAGCAAGGCAAGGAGCAGTATCTTATTTAAAGTACTGATTTTACATTAATGCTTTTACCAGCACACACTTGCGTTGTTGATTGGGAGGCAGCTGCTTTATAAGAGGTTCTGATCAACCCAGGCCTGTTTAAGCAATCGAAGAGACATCTCTTCCTCCTGGCTGTTACTTGTACGCATCAAATACTGGGTTTCCTTAGTGTATGGCTATTTCTGAGAGCACAGCTGAGCCAACACAGTTTCCACAGGGTAGCTTTCTAATTTCCATCCAGTGTAGGTGAGAGAACTGCAACTGGGAGGCACATTTCTGTGTTGCTAAGAGAAGTGTCTTGGTTGAAAAATAATACTAGGTATTAAAATTAACGTTTAGAAGCTGGTTATCGAGAGAGGAAGAAAAAAGTGGGAAAGGTGGAAATGTCTTAGATGGTCAGTAATTCCTCCATAGAGGCCACATCGCTACTGCTTGTATAGCTTGACAGCTGACTTTGGGAACTACTGCTGTTTTGTTTTCTTCATTTCTGAAAAATGTTATGGAGAAGAAAGTATATGTTGCACTTGGTGAATTTCGGACACTATGACCCATCAGTTTGCGTGGTTGCTTTCTGAATTTCCTTTCAGCTCATGAGACTTTCAGTAACTACATCTTGGTGTGTTCAAGCAATTGGGATAATTTTTTTGATGTCAGACTGACTGCAGAGTTCTGCTAAGTAGTGTCAGATTGTTCAGACATACCTGAACAATACCTGTCCGATTTTTTGTCCATTGGGCTGGACGCTGAGGACACGGTGCAGAGAGATCAGGATTTGGTGCAATGTGGCAGGGAAGCTGAATGCACCTGTAATTTCTTAATGCTTCACAGCTTCTTCATTAAGCCTGTGTCCTTCAGAGGGCTGGTGGGGCTGTTTGAAGGAGTGGAAGAACAATTTGGAAAATTTGAAGCATGCATAGCCAGCATCCTTAGGCATTGTCTGAGCTCATCATTTTTATTCATGTGCATTTTACTGAACTGGCAGGTCAAATCACCCAGGGGCAGGAGCTGCACAGACCAGCACAGCCAGAGTTTGGATGACATTCGCCTTTACAAGCACCGACACCCGCCACTAAGTGCCACGCTGTCCTCAGACACGTCCCACAGCTACACGTTTGGCTGCAGCCTGGAGGATAAACTGGCTATCTATGGCTGCGTTTATTCCACAGCGGACTGCAAAACCAAGTCTGCCCTTTATGGGAAGCGATCCATGAACTGCCTCTCCTTGGATCTCCTGGGAGAGGACCAGCTGCCAGAGGAGTTTGTGGTGTAAGGAGATTGGAGCTCTTCCATACCCCAGGAAGCAGCTCATCACGGAAATATATACCTCATTAACACATGTGATGTCACTGGTTCTTGCAGGAGATTGAGCAGCTTTGTTACTCAACTCCCTAGTCAGTTAGTGGCATCACTTCTGCAGACCTGACTACAGGGCAAACCAGCTGGAGCGTAGCACTTAGCAGAAGGTGGAAGTGGCCTGCACCATTAGCAGTGACCAAAAAAACCCCACAAAACAGTAGACCAGAATTGATACTGAGCTGGTGAAACAAACCTTGTGTCTGATTTATCAGAAATAAATTTAAAAGGTCCGTGTCAGTTTAGCTTACTGCCTTTCTCTTCTGTCTATGTGTGTTGATGCTAGGATACAAACAGGTTGGTTGTTTAGAGCTCGTGCTGCTGCAACACTGCCAACAGCTGTCAGGCCGGGTTATATGCTGAGCATCTTTGGAGTTCTGTGTATGCAAAGTCTGTCAGTCCTTTTCTGATTGTAATGCACAAAAGTTGCCTCTTTGCTTTACTGAGATCAAGACCTGCTCTGCCAGGAGTTTTTCTGTTTGTTTTGTTGTAAGCATCCAGCCAAATACAGTGTAGGTTCTGTGTTTTTTTTTTTTCTTTTCTTACTGGAACTCTCTCTCAGCTGTCTACTACTGCCATGATACATACTGGTAAATAAATCCTTACATCCTTGAGAGAGATGGGAGAAAAGATGGAAAAAAAAAAGATGGGAGAAAATGATTTGGCCACTTCTGAACATACAGAGGACAACTTAAGAACATTAACTGGCTCTTGAAGACAGAAGTGTGACTGGATAATTTCTCCAGGCGTGATCATCCCTTACATTGAATCATGCTTTTATGTTGTTCTTTTCTTTATTTTTTATCATTTTTTTGTTTCCTTAGAAATGTTTACTCTGCTTTGGGAGTGAGTTTAGACTGGACACCTCCAAGGTCCAGGAGGCTGCTGGCAGTGTTGTGGGGAGCAGCCTTGCTCTTGCACCCGCCGCAGAGCTGGAGGGATGGCTCTTAGTGTGGTGGTGCCCAGCAACCAGTGAGGAAGGTGAGGAGGTCTGGAGGGATGGTTCTGCCGAACTGTCGCTCTCCCACACATGCTGACATACAACTGCTCATGGTTCTGGCAATGGTTAGCTGAAAATTCATCAGACACCGTTGTTTGGAAAAATGTCACTAAACATGCATGTGTGCCACGTGCTCACATCCATGCAGATGTCTCAAAGACAATCACAGTCACATCTGCCTCAACCAGCTTACTGAAGTGCGTGTTACCATTAAGCAGCTTGGTATTTTCTTTCTTGGTGTTTTTTCAGTACTAGTGAAATGCTGCAGTCTGGGTGTTGCTGGCTCACAAAACGTACCAGTGCCTGAAAGCAATGTAACCGGCTCTTTGACGAGTGTCTTTTGCCTTGTATGTATGCAGGGGGTTCCCTCTATTTATTCCTGGCTGGTGGGGAAGGTAAGCTCTCCAAGTCTGACTGTCTTTGTTCAGTGGTCTACGCATCTCCCCCAGTACTGTGAGTTAAATACCTGTATGAAGGGGAGACTGGAAACTTTGTTTGTGTGTAGGCTGAGAATGAACTAACGAACACCTTACAAGCACTGTGAATATCTATTATGCAAGTTTTTGTATTCATGTGAAAAAAATGTTCCTGGTAGTCATAGATTTTTTTTTTTGTCTTTGTATTTAGAATGTCTTATTATTCTGGTTTGATTAGTTTGGTAGAGGGTAACGTGTAAGCATTTATCAGCTGATGTTAGAAACTAGCTGCCAATATTTGTATATATTTGTAACATACTCATGGTATAATCACTCTATTTTAATGGCAAAATTTCTCCTTTCCATGAAAGGAATTTCTTGTTCAAAATAAAGTATAAATAATTATATGTACACCTGCAATAAAGTATGGACAGAAAAATGGTCGTTGTACATATATATATATATTTTCCCCCCGGGAGATGGGTGTCAATGACATCTTCCATTTGAACTAGATAGGCTGTGGAAGCAAATTGCAGTAAATTGCTAGATTTTAACCCATGTGAGCTCAGCATCCCCTGGAAAACCATAAACACTGACGGCACTAGAATAATTCTTTTCCTTCCCTGCCAGTCCCAGCAGCAGCTGCCAAAGGGGCCTCCCACCTGCTGAGGACCCAGTCAGGCCGGTTGGAGTCAGCAGGAGTGGTAATGGGAGCTGGATGTAAGTAAGGAGGCACAAGACACCTTAAGCTGCTCAGAGTGGTTTGTCAAGACAACTGTGTGTGGACAACTCCCAGGGGTGTAGAGAGATCCTGTCAGCAGCCCCCGGGGGCTGCATCTGAGGACAGCACCCCAGCCCGAGCCAGGTGAGTGAGGTGCTGCTGAAGAGTCTGCCCAAAGTCACCTAACCTGCTGGCCTAGTGTCTGGCACGGAGAGAGGAAAGTTCTGCTTTTCTTGGGACATAACAATCTCTGAAAGAATGCTAAGGTATAACTATTCATGTTTCTTCTCTCTGGAGCTTGCTGGCCGGAGTTCCTGTGCAAATTCTTTTTCTCCTCCATTTCTCTGCTCGTGGTAAGGGCTGCTAAAGCTAGTGTTGAAAAAAAAAAAAAAAGAACTAAAAACCAACAACTTATTTTTTAATGTACTTCAAGAGTATAGTGTTGCCCCTGGTCTTAGAACTTTTCTTCCTTGTACTTGACACAGAAGCGTGAAGCACACAAATATTAAGTAATGTCACTCAGGTGCTGTCACTTCTCTGTTGGTTTGAGGAGCAATAGCTTGCCTGCTTACAGGGATGTACAGAATGCATGGGATGAGCCTGTCCCTGCGGATGCCTGCTTGTGGTGGCAGTGAATCCCATGCAGGCTGAATAAAGGTGACACAGCATGGGATGGGAGAAGTGCTGGAGTGACACCTGCTTGGTGCTGAGGCATGCCATGGAGCTTTATGAAGTTCTGTGGTCTGATGATGTTTAAGCAAAGCATGTTTTGCTAAATATGACAGAGGTAGGGTGGGTATAGTGAGAGCAGTGAGGTCTGAGAAGTTAAAGGCCGAGAGGCATTCCAAGAGCCTGAGCACTGCAAATCACAAGTTGGTCACAGTGTCACAGGGGCGCACAACACCCCTGCTGCAGCTCCCTGCCTGCCAGCAGCAGGGCTCCCCATGGGCAGTGTGATGTCTCCTGGTCGCTTGATCCGGGTTTCTCCTGGCAGCTCTTCCTTCTCGTCCCTGTGCCCCCACTGTCCCTGTTGTGCAGAGCCCCCAGAGAGGACTGTGCCCTCGCGGCTCTCCTGGAGGCCCAGCAGCTGCAGGGAGGAGAAGGAAGGGAACTAAGCTGCCACTTAAGCCTTTCCTCGGCGCTTAGCTAATGCAGGATAAGCTGAGACACAGAGATGTGCCCGGTTTGTTGTTGCTGGGAAGTAAGGATGGGGGCTCCGCGCCTTTACGCCGTGCGAGGCCCCGNGCGGCTCCGCGCGGAGCGGCCGCGCGCACCGAGCTCAGCCGGCGGCAGGGCGGCGGGGCTCCGCGTCCGCGCACCGCCCGCCGTGCTCCGCCTTCACCGCATCCCTTCGCGAAACGCCAGAGCAGCGCAGCGGGCTGCCCTCCTGCCTCGCAGGTGGCCGCCGTCACCGCAGTGGTGGCCAGCGTCCGTCCTTTGGGACCCCGCACTTGGCTCTGGGACGGGGGAATGGCACTTTGTAGAGTAAGGTCCCAACAGTAACCTCGAACTGGAAGTTTCTTGTTCTCTCACAGAGATGTAATGACCAAAAAATGATATTTATCCGTTCTGGTAGACTGCAGGAGCTGCTGGATGTGGGCTGTTGAAGAGCATAGCTGTGGTATTTTAAAATTCCTCTTTATTTTTATTCCTGGAAATGTCTGCCCCACATTTTTGTGTTAAATCTCATAAATACATTTATCCCAGTCCTTATTTTTCTTCCTCCAGTCGTTGCTGCACTCGATATGCCATGGGATAATTGGATAAGGCATGTGCTAGGAGCCTGCAGTCACAGCCCACCCCGTGGAAAATACCACTGAGTGCTTCAGAGACAGCAGAGCTTTCAGTGCAGGAGAAACCAGTCTGCATTACCCACAGAAAGTACTCTGTGAGCTGCTCACGGATAGCCTGGGTTCTTGGACGGTCATGGCAACAGTGGTGGACTCTGACAGCCGCTGTCGTCGAACTTGCAGAAAACAGAACCCGTTGCTGGAAATAAGAGATGTGGTGCAGTTTGCTCTTGTTCCTGGCGGTGGTATTGAAATGCTTCGTGTCTGGCCCATGGGCAGCACTCCTATATTTAAGGTTAAACTGCTCACTGTGTGCACGGTGGGCCTGGTCTGATGGCAGGAAGCATGGCAAGGCCACGTGGCTCCTGAGTGCTCTGCATGGCAGCGGTGGCACCGGCAGTGCCCCCGTCCCCTCCGGTGGCACATGGTGCTCTGAGTGCTGCTGGGACCATGGGGGCTGTTCTGGCTGTATGGTCTTTGTGGCCAATGCAAGCTTTCTGCTGGTGGCCTTTCTAGCCAGACGTGAGCAGAGGGGTCCATGAACGCAGCTGAAGCACCTGGGGCTGTGTAGACCATATTAGTATTGATGGCTTTGGCCACATTTGTTGTGGGTGTTGCAGTACAGGATGTTTTATCTTTAGAGCCCCAGGTCCCTGAGTCACGTTTTTGCATAAGACTTTGCTTGCACTAAGAAAAACAAAAGTCCTTTCCCAGCCTACCTGGCTGAGAGACAAAGTAGAGTGAGACAGCCCAAACAGGCAGCACCCCAAATACGGGTGTATTTTCAAACATCTAGAACAAGCCTCACGCTTAGGGAATACCTCAAGGACAGGTGTGTGAGCACTGGGACGTCCTTGGGAGCAGAGTTCTACAGAGCTGCTGTCCCAGCTTGGCCAAAAGCGCTCATGTTCACCTCGCCATGTCCTGCAGCAGTGGATGAGCAGCAGGATTTGCTTGGGAACAGCTGGATGCAATTTTGCTTCATGTTTGCAAATAATAGAGAGGGCACAAAACTTTCCTTTTCAGTTTGCTTCAACACAAACTACTTTGAGAGCCAAAGCTGAATTATTGCTGAAAAATAGAGGGTGAGGGCTAGCATGTAAAGGGAGAGCCCTAGAGCCATTATGTTGGTTTTACCCTGTTCCGTGTTCCTGCAGCCCAACAGTGTAGGACTGGAGCTCACGTTGGTGACTTCCTGAGGATGTTGCCAAAGCACTGTCTGAGTATTCAGACAACCCAGCACCTTTAAGGCTAACAGTCTTCAGGAAGGCCCCACAGCCAGGTCGCATCCCAGGCCAGTAGGAGCATAGGGTTTCCTGGTGTCCCTGAGGAGCTCTCCTCTGCCCAAGGGCAGGAATCCTGGCAGCCTGCGGCCCAGGCGGGTGCCCTGACACAGCTGGTAGCAGGGCCGGGTGGATGATGCTGCAGGTGAGTGCAATCAAAGCAGAGGAAAGCAGCTCTCCTCTGGAGAAAGGTGGAGGTTTCTGCAAGGAGAAGAGTTATTAGAGTAGGTTGTGGTGTAGCCCTGTGGGTGAGCTGCCTGGGAGAGAGGTAAGGAGAGCTCTGCTGGGGTGGTGGGATGGGATGGGACTGGATTTGCTTGTGTCTCAGTTTCTCTTAAGTTTGTTCTCTGCAGAAGTCATAAGCAGTTATGGGGGCATGGCATGGAAACTGCTTCTTCCTTTTGCTCTTCCTGGAAAGTCCCAGTGATAAAACTCCTCCCCAGGACTTACGGGTGCTGCTGCAGGAACAACATGCAGGCAGCGGTGGCATGGGTGAGGGCGGCAGTAGTGCCGTGAGGCCCTGATAAGACTCTCCTGCATCATCAGGAAGAGCAGCATTGTTAAGATGCAATTTATTGTACCTCTTGATGTCCTTTTTTTATCCCTTTCGTGGCTGTCATTTTGCTGTGTGTGCTGCTTTGGGGCTCTCCTAGGAGATCTGTGAGGCCAGTGCTCAGGAGAAGGTGTCAGCTCAGGACACAGCTCTGGGGTCCAGAGGGGACCGGCAGCGCCACTTGGAGCGATGGGGTGGGAGGTGCTGGGGGCTCTGCTAAAGGCCCGTGCCTGGGCTGAGCCTCTAGCCAGGCCCTGGCTGAGTGAACCTCGGCCCTGGGTTCAGCCCTTGGCTCTGTGGTGACATCTGAACTCCCAGGGCTGGGACAGATCTGCTGTAAGGACTTCAGCATTGTGCTAGTCAGCTTCATGGGCTGCCGAGCGTTTTGTGTCTGCCAGAGCTTTATTGGTGCTCCTGTAGGACGCTGCACCCTTTTCTCTCCTTTCCACTTGTTAAGAGAGGTAGGTGGCATCTAAATGCCTTCTTTCTC
>WBMW01003636.1:749577-794358 GCA_013396635.1 Penelope pileata | reverse complement strand
ATATTAGTATTGATGGCTTTGGCCACATTTGTTGTGGGTGTTGCAGTACAGGATGTTTTATCTTTAGAGCCCCAGGTCCCTGAGTCACGTTTTTGCATAAGACTTTGCTTGCACTAAGAAAAACAAAAGTCCTTTCCCAGCCTACCTGGCTGAGAGACAAAGTAGAGTGAGACAGCCCAAACAGGCAGCACCCCAAATACGGGTGTATTTTCAAACATCTAGAACAAGCCTCACGCTTAGGGAATACCTCAAGGACAGGTGTGTGAGCACTGGGACGTCCTTGGGAGCAGAGTTCTACAGAGCTGCTGTCCCAGCTTGGCCAAAAGCGCTCATGTTCACCTCGCCATGTCCTGCAGCAGTGGATGAGCAGCAGGATTTGCTTGGGAACAGCTGGATGCAATTTTGCTTCATGTTTGCAAATAATAGAGAGGGCACAAAACTTTCCTTTTCAGTTTGCTTCAACACAAACTACTTTGAGAGCCAAAGCTGAATTATTGCTGAAAAATAGAGGGTGAGGGCTAGCATGTAAAGGGAGAGCCCTAGAGCCATTATGTTGGTTTTACCCTGTTCCGTGTTCCTGCAGCCCAACAGTGTAGGACTGGAGCTGACGTTGGTGACTTCCTGAGGATGTTGCCAAAGCACTGTCTGAGTATTCAGACAACCCAGCACCTTTAAGGCTAACAGTCTTCAGGAAGGCCCCACAGCCAGGTCGCATCCCAGGCCAGTAGGAGCATAGGGTTTCCTGGTGTCCCTGAGGAGCTCTCCTCTGCCCAAGGGCAGGAATCCTGGCANCACAGCTGGTAGCAGGGCCGGGTGGATGATGCTGCAGGTGAGTGCAATCAAAGCAGAGGAAAGCAGCTCTCCTCTGGAGAAAGGTGGAGGTTTCTGCAAGGAGAAGAGTTACTAGAGTAGGTTCCGGTGTAGCCCTGTGGATGAGCTGCCTGGGAGAGAGGTAAGGAGAGCTCTGCTGGGGTGGTGGGATGGGATGGGACTGGATTTGCTTGTGTCTCAGTTTCTCTTAAGTTTGTTCTCTGCAGAAGTCATAAGCAGTTATGGGGGCATGGCATGGAAACTGCTTCTTCCTTTTGCTCTTCCTGGAAAGTCCCAGTGATAAAACTCCTCCCCAGGACTTACGGGTGCTGCTGCAGGAACAACATGCAGGCAGCGGTGGCATGGGTGAGGGCGGCAGTAGTGCCGTGAGGCCCTGATAAGACTCTCCTGCATCATCAGGAAGAGCAGCATTGTTAAGATGCAATTTATTGTACCTCTTGATGTCCTTTTTTTATCCCTTTCGTGGCTGTCATTTTGCTGTGTGTGCTGCTTTGGGGCTCTCCTAGGAGATCTGTGAGGCCAGTGCTCAGGAGAAGGTGTCAGCTCAGGACACAGCTCTGGGGTCCAGAGGGGACCGGCAGCGCCACTTGGAGCGATGGGGTGGGAGGTGCTGGGGGCTCTGCTAAAGGCCCGTGCCTGGGCTGAGCCTCTAGCCAGGCCCTGGCTGAGTGAACCTCGGCCCTGGGTTCAGCCCTTGGCTCTGTGGTGACATCTGAACTCCCAGGGCTGGGACAGATCTGCTGTAAGGACTTCAGCATTGTGCTAGTCAGCTTCATGGGCTGCCGAGCGTTTTGTGTCTGCCAGAGCTTTATTGGTGCTCCTGTAGGACGCTGCACCCTTTTCTCTCCTTTCCACTTGTTAAGAGAGGTAGGTGGCATCTAAATGCCTTCTTTCTCATGCCTGCCGTGAGGCCTCTCCTTGCTGTTGGCCTTGTGATGGTGGCACCTTGTGAGAGCTGGAGCGTGGCTGGCTGTGGGTGTCCTGCATGCTGCTCGTGCCTGGCTGTGTCTGTAGGCTTAGCTCAAACCTGTTCATGCTGAAAAAGCACAGATCCGCTGCTTTCCTTGTCCAGAGAGCAGCTGTTGTGAGCATATCTGTCACCAGTCCTCTCTCCTTGTTCAGGTGGGCAAGTGCGAGGCCTGGTGCTGGGGCAGGTGTGGGCACAGCTTGCTGTGCTTGGGCATTGCGGTCTCTTCCTGCCCCTTGAAGTGAGGGAGGAAGCATCATCTTCTGTCTCTTGGATCTTCAAGGCCTCTGTTGTGGCTTCCAAAGCTTTTTATAGTAGTGGTTTGGTTTTTTGTTTTGCTTTCTGTCATTGTTTAGAAGAGGGAAGAAACTGTTTGGTGAAGTCCAGAGGAAAATGAGAGGGAATGATTTCTCCTTCTAGTGCTTGCCTTTAAGTGAAGCGTTGGGCAGTGACTCAGCCCCGCCAGGGCAGTAATTTCATGTTACAGAGAAAGGGCGCGAGGGGACACGTGTTGGAGGAGGTGCCCGCAAGCGCAAGGCTGGAGGAGCAAGAGGCCGACAGCTCAGCCTGGCTCTGGCTCCCCAGGGAAATGAGAAGAGGGTGCCTGCATCTGTGGATGGGCTCTTGTTTCTGGAGTCTGGTGATTGACAACGGCTTGGGTTTTCCCCACTAAATACTTCCCTTGTACTTAGTTCTGCAGTTTTTGTTGCCAGATGTAGGTCCTGGTGTTTGAGTTCTCAGTGCTGACATTGTGTCTTTGGTCATTTTACCATATAAGCATTTCAGGAATGTGCTGCTGAACACGTGAGGTGGGTTTGGAGCATCACATCAAGTTACTCAAGTATCGAGTTGGGGACTCCTCTTCCAAATGCTGTGTCTCAAGCTCTTAGTTCTGGTGGAAAAGGGATCATCCCTTCTTTTTATGTTAAGAATCACAAGATCTTAGGTAAAAACACAGGTAGAAAGGAGTTATATCATGAAGTAAGGAGGCTGTTCAAGCAGCTGCCAGAAGCTCTCCATCCAGTAGCTCAGGGAGGCATTTGCAGTGGGGTACAAAGATGCATTCCAGCCACGCGCCAGCACCTGGGGGAGGCCGAAGGCTGCACCCAAAAGAAGCAACACCCGTCTCCCCCAGAGCACTGGGCCCCATGCCCGGCACCGGCCTGCTGCGGACTGTGAGCTGCAGCCCTGCGGGCACTGCGGTGCCCAGCTGGTGTGCTGCCTTCCTGCCCCCGGCATGCTGCAGAGTGCTCACCTCTAAACGTCACCAAGGAATGGCTGGGCACAGTTCTAGGATGGTTACTGCGTGGAGATGTGCCAGCGGTCTTGGCTGGGGTAGGCAGCTTTGCCATTTATTAAAGATGAATTAAAATAAACAAAACCAAATGCAGCTGCCGGCTCCCCCCAGCCTCCTAGGAGAATAGATGCATGAATTCAGGAGAGCTCACATTTTATGATACATTTTGTCTCTCTTGTATGAACTAAATAAAAAGGTAAGCATACTGCAAGACAAAACCTTGTTTTATAAGAAGGGATGTAAGGAAAAGCCTCAATGCAACAACTCCCCTTGCTTCAGTTAGCTCACCCTCTGCATGGTACGTGGCTTGCATTTCTGTCTGGTTGGGGCTGTTTTTAATGTGCTGTCCAAAAGCTGAGCTGGGTTTGTGAGAGGCCGCGGTGCGTTCAGCACCTGGGGCTGTCTGCTCCTTTCTCTGGGGGAAAGGGGCTGCAAGCCCCCAGCTGTCCGCAGCCCTTTCCAATCACTGCTTCGTCTGGCCTGCCCCTTCTGCAGAGGTTTGGAAAAGTGCTTCATCAAATGGAATCGGCAACGATGACTATTTAATAACAAATTAAACATTTTTGTTAAGCTTCCAATGTTAATTATGGTTTCTCTAGCCTGGCTGTAACCGAGAGCAGCCTCTCTTTGTGGTATGGCTGCTGCCAAGGCATGAAGCCACATGTGGAAATTAAATAAATTAAATTTATAATATTCCAACTTCAGCATAGGTCGAGGTTTTGTTTCAGACTTGGCCAGAAGCACTCCTAGGCCACGAGGAAGTTCAGTGGCTGGTCTGCAGCAGAGGCAGAGTGCTGTGAGCTGCCCTGCACAAAGCATTCCCTGCAGGCACCGCAAAATGTCCTTGTGTGGGATGAGCAGGGAGCAGCTGCTGTGCTCGGGCTCCTCGCACACTGCTGTCCCTGCGTGGGGAGCTGGGCCGTGCAGGTGATGGAGGACAGATCCACAAAGGGTGAGGGAAGGCACGTGGAGCCAGAGCTGTGGAGTGTTGTGTCAGAGCTGGGTATGGAGGGAGGGATGGAGGCTGAAATAAATGAGAGATATGCACGGTGGTTGCATACCCTTTGAAATCAGGTCTGTGAGCAGGCAGCTTCCCAGCTGTGGCGAGCTAGCAGTCAGGGCTTGAAACTCCCTGGCTGCATGGGGGAGACTGCTGGAAGTGGCTCTGTCCTCACAAGCCCTTTCCTCTGATGGCAAAGGGGATCACAGCTGGAGGGGTGAGTCTCATCTCTGCTGATAAACCCACCAAGAAATGCAGGCAGTGAACTCTACTCTGGGGCCATATTTTGGACTCGTATGCTGAAGGCCTTTGTCTGATTCTACGTCTAGACTTCTGCTAACTTTGTATAGGTCTGTGTGTGTGCATATCTGTGTACTTTGCTCTAGACAAACACTTGCTGGTGTTAGGACTTGGGGATTGGTCTGGCAGAGTCCTGCTTCCCCTGCCCCATCTGGAGGAGGCCCTGCAAGCTGGAGCACTCACTGTTGCAGTGCAGGACATGAGCTCAGGTCTCTGAACTGGACGCAGATGTTCTGGAGGGCACTCCACTGGCGGTCAGAGGGCACATAAGTGGGGTGCAAGGAGACGAGCGCTGCTCCCAGTCCCCTGGTGGAAGCTGCTTCCCTCTATGCCAGCCACTCAGGGGTGTGCGAGCACAAGTGCTGGGCTCTGCAGCTCATCGGGCTGCACGCTATTTGCTCCTCAGCCAGCTTGCTGCTAGACTGGGACGGCAAAGTATTCACAGGACAAAATTCCCTTGTGTTCCCTGTGGTTTCAGTAGTGGCTAGGCTTTCTGAGAAGTGGGTGGAGGTGGCTAGCTGCTATTGCTCACGTACTTTGCTCTGCTCATCAGCAGGGCAAGGCAAAAGGCAGAATAAATTCTAGAGGAGCGCCTGGAGCTGGGCTGCATGGTGCCGCGGCTCAGCGCTCTGCAGCGGGCACGGGGACAGCCTGAGGTGCTATGGAGCAGAACGTATGTGCCAGGGTAAAGCCTTGCACCTTCTACCCTGCTTTCCTTCCGTGCCTTGAACTGAGGCTGGGGTTGAGAAATGGAGTCTTTGTAACCCAGGAAATGCTGAAACTGAAAGCTGTTAGATCAAAATGTTAGCATTGCTGCCCTGCGTCTCCTGTACGCTTCCTTTTGTAGCTCAGAGTAATACGCTACACTGACAAGGAAAACAGGAATAGGGAATGCTGCATATGCACAGTTTGGCAGAGTTTATGTTAGTGTAGAAACTTAAACTTTTGGTATTTGCTGATATTTGAAGGTTTTGTTTCTCAGCCTTAACAATAAGGATTGATGCTTTTTTCCCTGTCACCTCGATGGTAAATAAATGCCAAGTTTTGAAGAGCAGCTTCAGAAAACAGTGCAGTTCATAACAAGTTGCATGTAATTGAGTGCTAAATCCTCACAAATATTCGAGGAACTTAAGGATGCTGGTGGATTCAGCTAGCCCTCTCTTGTCGCTTAACCTCTTACAGAGATCTAATCCTGGCTGATGTAGTAGTCTAGCTGTCACGAGATTAAGACAAGCTTCAAGCCGTCTGCTCCCACGTCTCATTTAACAGGCTAGCATTCCTCACTCTGCCAATTTCTTACCTGAGCTTCCTTTAGTGACTACTGAGCTTTATAAGGCCCTGTGTCTGTCTGTTACTGCTGGAATTAGGTAAAGAGACGTTTTTACCCTTGTGACATTATTTAGGAAAATAAGCATCATTACGGCTCTCCATGTTGCAGTGCCAATGTTCTGAGCACTGCATGCAACACAGCGGCAGCTGTTATATATTCAAGGGTGAAATTCCAATAATAGTATGCTATATAATCTCTGGATAAATATTTATGCTTGTGAAGGTTAAGTGACTTGGAGTACTGTAAACTCCAGCCTTTTGGGCAGGCCACTGCAATTTAAGCCTTCTGACAGTGACCTGCCACTGACCTCTCTTGTCTAGAGGCAGAGCGCTTGCTGGAGATAAAAATTTGGAGTGAGTCTTGTTGCTCTGCTGAGCAACAAAGCAGTGCATGAAACGCATCAGATGTTACATGAACGCAGCTTCTCATCTTGCTTTGGTTTCTTTGAAACTTCTGTCAGCGTAAGTTCATTCACTGTTGTGTCAGTATTGGTGAATGAGGATGACAAGCATCATACCGTGCGCTGGGTTCTTAGTGTTTTCTTCATCTGATGGATGGGAGGCATTTATAATGTGCAGACAACTTCAGTGTTGTCATGTGGTTAACTTCAGAAATGCAAATGAAACAACAAGCAAGGCTGAGTGAACTGAGTCTGTTCAGCCTGGAGAAGAGAAGACTGAGAGGGTATCTGATCAATGTTTATGAACATGACAGTGTGGGAGGCAAAGGGAGGGGGCTAGGCTCTTCTCAGCGGTGTGCAGTGATAGGACAAGGGGCAATGGCCACAAACTGGAACATAGGAAGTTCCACATGAACATGCGGAAGAAATTCTTCACAGTGTGGGTGACAGAGCACTGGAACAGGCTGCCCAGGGAGGCTGTGGAGTCTCCTCTGGAGACTCCAAGCAGGGGGGTTGGACTCAATGATCTTCTCTAGAGGTCCCTTCCAACCCCTGCAATTCTGTGATTCTGTGTCTGCTACTAACAATGGTTGTACAAGTTAGGTCCCATTAGCCATTAAGATCTGTATTTCAGGGTCCTTCAGCACTCAGGGAGCAAAGAAAAAAAGGCACAACAGAAAACCATCAGTGAACTCAGCAGAGCTGGTATTTTCTCCAGCCACTTAACATGAGTGTTTTCAAAAAGCCGTATAACCCCTCATTTGCTTCCTCAGCTACATTCCAGAGGGATAACAGAGCCTTATTCCTCTTCCTCCATCTTACTACTGCCAGTATTTCATTACCTAGGATCTGAGAGCAGAACGCCATTCAATATAGATGATGGATTCCTTCACATCTATGCTAGATGTTAGAGCAAGCCATGATGATGTGTCTTTTAATCTAAGCTATAAGGAAGTATTTCATTTGTTGCTTTGAAGCACTGGAATGCTATTTAGATTCCTGTCTTCTACTGAGAAAACAGGAGGCAGCCTTGGCCTCTCTGAAGTGAGTCATCTTAAATCAGGGGTCGCTTGACTTAGTTCTACTTGTCTAAAGGAAAGGCATCACCAAAACCATGTCTTGAAGCAGCTTTCCTTAGGAAGGCTGATTTATTTCTGCGCGATTCCACCACGGCTGGTAGCTGTTGTCAATACTTGTTATTATCTTTGGAGCAAGACCATTATCAGCAGGTTTATGGCTTACTAATGCTATGTTGAGGATTGCTTATTTTATCTGGCAGTTGATATCTAAAAGAATGGCTTTAGGATAACAATATACATTTCAGTCTGAGGAACTCATTAATGATACTTTAATCCACAGGAGTCTTAGGTTTTATTTTGTTTTACTCAACACTGGGATATTTTTTTTCTTGATTTGTCCTCTCTGAACTTGCCGAGCACGAGTTCCAAATCCCAAGGACTGCACTGATTCTGTTAAGTACTTCTGATCGGGAGAGATGCACAGCATCACCAGCAGTTTAGCATCACCTCCTAGAAGCAGGAAAAAGACAAAATGTGCTCATTTATCATCTCGGTATTTTCAGTAAGTTAGGCACTGGTAACGTACTGATCTACATAACAACCAGCATAGGCTGCCAATGCTTTGTAAGGCAGAAGACGTGAAAAGAGCTGTTGAAAACAGGCATGTCCTTAAAAGGAAGTCTATATCTAACCGTATGATGTTTGCTCAGGTACAGTAAACATTTCATAACTTGTAATGTAGAGGGTTTTTTTTCCCCCCTTATAGCATCATCAGTTAGTCTGCATGTATGTTTTTGATCTGGATGCTTCATTAGAATTTGTCAAATCTTGTAAAATTCAGGGTCTTGTTTGTGTGCCATTTGTTTGTCATATTCACAACAGTAACACAAAACATATTTAATAAAAGTTCAGGGAATGATTAAGCAAACAAGGAAATTGCCACTTTCAGCACTTCATTTAAACAGTGTCACCCAGGTCAAACACAAGACATGGCTAAAACCAGGCTCAGTGCCCACGCAGCTTAGCTCCTAGACTTGTTTCTTTGGCTTTTCCCTTTCATAGCATGGACTCCAGTGCTAGGGAGAATTAGAGGTTCAAGAAAAAGTGAATAGTCTTTCAGCAACTCCAAACAACTATTATTTCAGTCTCTGCCTAAGCCTTGAACTGGAGATGAAAGCATAAGGGCTGATGCTTTCTGGCTGAAGAAAAATGGACTACTGTGGACTGCTGCTATTCTGACAGTACTGCAGAAATTACACTTGCTTTAAAACTACTTCTGCATAGATGAAGAGCTAGAGAAGTAGTGACCCAAATACAAAAAATAATAAAAAAAAAAAAAAAAAAAAAATGCAGTACAGTACCGTGCATATGTTCTGGAGTTTCCCTCTTTTGTCTTTCTGCTGCTGGGCAGAATATCAAGGAACGTGCAAAGACATGATTACATGCTGTAGTAATGAAATTACTTATCTTGAGAGTGTGCGCGCCAATGAAATGTAACCATTACCCTTTACTACCCTATTAGACGTGATTAGTCAAAGTATATGCCTTAACCTTGAAAAACAGCAGAAGTCTGCCAAATTCAAGAGTTCAGAACTGTGTACTCCCAGACCTGTGCTCTAAAGCATGGTGTGCTCACACAGTGTAAAGCCAAAGTCTGTGAACAGAGGTAGGAGGAGTGTTGACACAGGATCATCTTCTAGTTTTGCACAACAAGGGAGGGGAAAATATTGGGACATGAAATCTATATTGTTAAAAGTCAGAATAATCCCTCACCTATGGAATCCTGGAGCAGATGTGTAAGTTTGCTGTTCCGATACGGCACATGAGATCGCTGTTCTGCTATGGCTCCAAGGACGTCTGCGAGGGCAGACAAGCTGCGGTTGATGAACGATGTCTCTCTCAGTGCTGTGCCTGTCACTCCAGACATACCTAATGCAGCATAGAAAAGGGCAGTGGTGAGAGTAGGCAACCTGCTTCCACCCTAACACCTGAGGAAATTTGTTGTTGTATCATCTACTTCTGACAGAATATTTTTAAACACAAATTCTGAACCCTGACTTCCAGTCCACTCATGCCAAAAGCAAGATGCAGTGGTTGTTTACTCCAGACTGCCAATACATTGTTCAGTATTTCTGCTCTTTGCAAGGAAGGTTAAAGAGGGTTCAGTGCCTTCAGGTGGTTTGTAGTGTCTCATGTTCAAGCTGGTCTCTTCAGTTGTACAGTGCATCTTGGCTCCATCTGTATCATGAATAGGGAACTGAGAAAGTAGGAACAACAAAAGATTGGACAAGACAACACTGGATTTTGAAAACAGCAGTCCACAGTGTCTTGGGAGAAAGGACTGCCGTGTTCCACCATTTCAGTAACAGTTACCTGCCCAGTCTGTATCACTTAGGAAGAACAAAAGTGGCACCAATAGCAAAAGCTGCAGAAACTGAACTGTGCAGCAGCCTTAAGTGTGAGAGGTTTGTGTTTGCCAAAGTCTGTAGTTCTGTCAGATGCTGTTCTTTACGGTATTTTATTACGGATTTGTTGCAGTTGGTTGATGCTCTTTTACCACGTTGGTATGTAACTAACTATGCTGCCCTCAAGCAAGGGTGTCGTCTACACCTCGTTGCATTCTTTTTACAAAAGTGCTGCAATCTCAACTCTTTGATCAGTCCAGATGTATCCAGTTAAGAGTAACTTCTCCTGTCCTTAACTCTACCATTTCAGGAAGATAAACTTACTATTAGCATTTAGCATCACGTTATTCAAATTTAACCTTTCTTCAGGACAGTGGAGGAGCTATGGATATGCAATCACTTCTTGTTACCCAGAGCACATGATCCATGCTAGGCAGAGCTAATGGTAGGGCAGGGCCAAAAGGGGTTGACAGTTTCCTTCACTGCCTCCTATCCCATCTCCAGAGAGAAAAAGAGCTGTGTGGAGCCAGGCTAGGGATCCTGTTTTCCCTTTCGGCCAGCATTCTCCAAACTGCGAGAACAACAGAGGCGTTCAAGAGGCAAGTGTGAAAAGATACAGTAGCAGCAAAAAACAGCCAGAAGCCTGGATAGTGAAGGCTGTAGAAATGTGACTGTGGGAGAAGATGGGGCTGGAAGGGTCAAGTCTCTTGGCAGGGAGGCACGGAGCAAAACAGCTCAGAAAACCCTGCCACAGGGTGGACAATAATACGAGATAGGATGTCTGTGGGTCTGTGTCTACAGCCGTCCCTAAGCTGAAAATGGACTCCTAGGACAGCAGATATCACTCTGAAGCAGGAAACTTCTAATAGGCCAGGGTTTACACATCTGAACTACTAATACCTGTGTTTGGTCAGATGAACTTCCACAAAACATTCAGCTGTTTTCAAACTGACCCTGGAGTTTGCTAAAAACAGATAATTAAGCTTGTAACTCACGGAAACGATCCAGGATGGCTGTGGAGCTAGCAAGGCAAGGTGCTGATGTACATCTTAAGTGTGTGTGATGGCTGCTGTACTTCTGCTCGTCTATGTTTTAAAACAATTATGAGTTAATAGCTGTCCTTCCTTTCATCAGAGTAAGCCCAGTGCATTCCAATCTCCACCAGGGCAGCCAATGGCAGAGGTCAGTCTGCTACATGTGCTGGGCCACATCTAACGCTGATGTGTAAGTGAGCCTGTGAAGCCCCAGACCAAGTAAAAGTTTGTCTTGGTTGAACTGAGAGAACAAACCCACACACTATTGCTCAATTACATGTTTACCAAACCATTTCCAGTGCTTGGAGCAAATGAAAAAATAAGGTATTATATTAGGCTTCTCTGTAGAACAAAAGTTTAACAGTGAGGAACAGCAAGAATTCTTGGCAGTAACGCAAAGGACTCTTTCATAATACTGGTTCAGTTTTCAAAACATTATTTCTGGAATGGTACATTTGGCTGCATGGCTTTTCTTGGTAAGAAAACTTGCCCTTTAGGAAATAATCAAGTTTCTGAAATTATTGTGTGCATACAGGAAGGGGTAGAGGAGGAAGAAGAAAACGCTTTGAAGAAACAACAAAAACAATATTATCTTTTCAATACTAACTTCCTTCAAGATCTCTTCCACAATAAGGCAGAAAAAGAGTGATATCAGTTATTACAGGTATGCAGTGTTTAAATAATTTATGCACTTTACACATTCCTGTACAAAGGCATGGTAATTGTCAGAATAGAAAAACAAGCCTAGCAAAACCAGTCTGAACCAATAACATACCTGCCATAGGGCTCAATGCCCTGGGGCTTATTTCAGGTTTACACAGTCAGATTTTCAGTTAAACTGTATCAGTGTAAATCTGGAACAATCAGGCCTCAGTGTTTCATTTATGGCAGGATCTGCATTTAAACCATCCCCTGCACGAAAGCAGGGCAGCACATATCCCTGCATGAAGAGCTAAAGACAAATGTTTGAATTCAGATCCGGGAGGATCTATGCCCACTGTTCCTAACAGCTTTGTCACAAACAGCCGCGTTTGCTTACCTACACACTCGCTACCAGCCAGATCTACCAGCTGCAATCTCGTTTTGACTTGCTTCAGTTTTTCAGCTGCTTCAAGTTGTGCCGGTGAAGAGGCTCTGGAAGAAGAGGTAGATCTACTGTCTCTTGTTTTCTGTGGATAGGTGCAGGAAACCTCTTTATTTAGTCTCTGACTGATTTGTTCATCTTCCCATGAAGTACCTGCTTAATTGAAAAAAAACAAACAAGAGCTTCTCACTGACACTGGAAATTGAGGTGGGGAAATGTGGTATCAACAGGAAGTATAGTATCTGCTGTTTCAGGCTGTTCTAAGTGAAGCATTAGATGAACCATCATCAGTGGCATGGGCAGGCTGAATGGCTTTTTCAGTCTTCTTTAAGGTTTTCCTCATAGAAACGATCGTACTGCTTGGTAAAGGTTGTACAGTATAAAACATCCCCCTCACCCACACTTCAGTGTGGGAGACAAGAAACTGGAGTGCATTAAGGACTGTAAAGAGGTACTTGTCATGCTTCAGATTGACTGCAAACAAAGTGCAATTTTGTATGTTTGGGAGCCGTAGCTAGCTCTGAAGCCTGTTTCTAAGCATTTGATACATTCTTTGATGATGCTCTGAAGACAAGAAAAAAGTTCATCCTGCCTCTTCTGTTCTGTCCTTAACAGGATATGTGCAAAAGGGCTTTCCCTAAGCAATCTTGCTTTCATTCCTTCAATGCTTTGGTTTTCATCCCCTTCTCTCTTTTTCTTTTTGGAAAAAAGACATAAAAGAACACAAGGGACAAGACAAGAGACTCTCTTGAGGACTTAGAGTCTAGCTGCAGTAATACGAAGTTCACATCTGCAAAACTTGAGTAAAGAGCAGATTGAATTGGGTTGCAGAGCTCCATACCTCTCCAGCTAGGTAGGCCGTTGTTAATACCTGCGCTAGCTAAATGGCTTTGGGACAGACAGTGTAAGAATAAGCGTTCTTAGTCCTTCAGCTTGAGATGAAGAAGCGAAGTAACTGCTCTCTGACATTTCTGAAAGAAAATGCTAGAAGACCTACATCAAACCTGAATAGAGTGCCTATTTGTCAACTCTGGCTTTCAGTGCAGAACTCATCACGGCCTTTAAAACTTCTTATTTAGTGGTTTAGATCTCCAGCTTTGAGATATCTGACAATTGCACCTAGATTTAAAATTAGGAATTGCTCCTTTTAAATAGATAGAACGCACTGGCACACTGCTACAGTGAGATCCCATTTGCAATGCTGCTTTCCCCCTATATGGCTCACCTTCATCTGTGCACTACAAGCTGAGAGCTTGAATCTGCATTCACCAGAAGTTAGACATGTCTATGGAGTTTTGCTGCCAGATGACATGGCCTCGTAGCATTGAACGTAGACATGGCAAAGAGAAGCCTGGACTAGACAAGATGGTTGGTGTGCTAACAGTGCAAACGCTCTGTGCTTTGAAAAGTAACATCTGCCTGATTGACAAGAATCTGGAACTGGATAGAGCTAACATCTGGAATGTTAAAGCTGCAACTGTGTCTTTTGGCAAAGGCCGCAGGTAAGTGAGGGCACTGTTTGTTCTGTTTTGCTAATATTGTCGGTTTAATTTCCGATAGCAATCTAGAGGAAAAAATGTTAACTATTTTCCACTTTCTTAAACCATATTGTTGTTTCAGAGTATGAAGGACGGACCACAGCGCTGGAAACAGAGAGTCTAATTACAACATAAGCAAAAGAAAACAAAGTTAACCCTCAAAAGTCGAAGTGATTCCTAAAGCAATAAACTGGTAAGTCTTGGTGTGGTAATGAAAAGTAGAAATACAGGTTTAGCCGTACTAAGTAAGACAACGATGTTGTCTATTCCTACAGTGGCCTATTTATTAACAGTTCAAGAGACTCTTTTTTGTGAGGCAGTAGGTAAAAAAAAAAATAATAATTCTCTCACCAACAGCTTATGCTGACTCCTAAAAGACATGGTTAGCTTTACCCCAAATTTATCACGAATAATTACAGGATCTATCGTACCAACTGATTTAGCTACTCTACTTGAGTATCCATCTTACTGATAAAATTCACTTCATTAGTTTTTTCATGCTATAAAACGTCAAGAACTCTGTAAGTCAAGAGATGAGAAATTTCTAGGAAGGGCTCTAAGAAAACCCTTAGCACTGAGAAATCAAACTGGTCAGTTTTTTAAGACAGTATCTAGAAAGTAAAGAGCCGAGAGAATGTATTAAACATTGGAAAAAGGAGGAAAGAGCAATATGAAAATCTCACAGTCCACAGGCTGTTTTACAAAAACAACTGGCTCTTGGTGTATTTTAGTAATATTCTACTTACCAAAGTTGTCTCCAGAGACAATCGTGGTTATGGTCAAAGTAACGACCAGATGGGAACGAGAGGAATGAGCATGCACCAGTGTTGGGTGCCTGACTCTTAGCTGTAGGCCTTTGATAACTAGATGCAAAAATTCAGATGCGTTTTCAACAGTCCTAGGAAGGAAAGAAAGAAGCAGGAAGTTTAACTGATTTTCAGTAAAAATGACATGAGAAAGTTGGCAACTCAGACATGAATTTCAGCTTTTACACCTCCTTGCTGTTCTAACTCCTTGTACTATTCGCAAGTCTACTTCTGAAAACTAATTTCAGTCTTGAGCTGTGCCAACAGCTGTGGTATAGACTTTCTTCATGAGGAATTATGTAGTCCAGGATGAAAATTCAAGACAAAAGCTGTGATGTAGTACTGGAAGTGCTGAAGAGGGAGGCCAGCCTTGCAGGTCATTAGATACAGTATCTCAGCTCTAGGAGTGACTGAAATTCTTACTTCTTCACACTTTGGGAAAGAAAAAAGAGATTTAGACATTTCTATTTTCTCTGGTTTTAGAGATGTAGAGTTGTCCAGTTTAAGGCAAAAAACAAAAATTCTTCTGGACCTTTAGGAAATTGCAGTTCATACTTAGAATTAAATCCATAATCCTTGGGAAAAAGTTGAGTTCCACTGTTCAACGAGCAGGGACTCCAACAGCATCAGAATAGACAGGCATAAGTTTCTACAATCCATTTTATCTTATGCTATCAGTTTTCTTTTCCAGGTGAAAGAAATACTGCATATATGACCAAATGGATGGAAGAAAACCTGACACAAAGTGAAATCAACTGATCAGGTAAAGAAAAAAACCACTGACTTTCTCCAGGTTTTCAATGTTAAAAACGAAGCAAGATTGCCTTTACTCTCAAATCACTGCTTTCTTCAATTGTCACTCAAGTTACATCACCTAAGCATTAGTTTCTCAATGGGGATATAAATTATTATGGTTGTATCACAGCCTGGTTACCAAATGCCTTGTAACACAGCAGAATGCCTAAAAGCTCTCCTGACAGACTGCCCACTGCAGACTTGGTACCACATCACTGCAGTCAGCAAAAGCAAGCATGTGATAAAAGGCAAGGCCTTCTTGCATTAGATCTGGATGATTTCAGTGAAAGTCATACTGGGGACAAATACAATTCATGCTATGAAGAACCATGCTTGGACAGTACAGAGAAAGAGAAGAGCTATACTCAACTACAATGATTTCCTCTGAAAATAAAGCAAAGGCATCTGAAGAAGAGCAGAACAGTAAGCTACACCATATCTACACTGACTAAAAGAGAAACAGCCACTGAAAAGCAGTTGCCTGTGTAATCCAGCAACACTCTAAAGATGGCTGCTGGAGCTAAATGACCACAATAGACTTCAGCCTACAGACTGCTGCGCTCTACCTGCAGTTTGCAGAAGATAAGCCTCAGGGCATGCTGTCAGGGCTTGTCACCTACTAGGAAACTGCAGTTGACTTTGGAGGTAAACTGCATCCCCAGACAGTGCTGCACGCTTGTCACAGCAGCTTCCCAGCAGGACCAATGGTAATAGCCCCTGCTGCCTTATTGTGCTGTACGTGCTTTATGTTCCAGGGCCATATTCTACAAAGAGAAGCCCTGTTGTGGTTAGGTTAAAAATCTGATTCTGAATGTTCTCCAAAGTCAACCAAGTCATAAAAGAAGAAAGAGACTGAGATTTTTATGATTCAGTAGGATGTACATGTTACCAGAAAAAAGACTACTGTTCTTTAATGGACATAGGGGAAACCAGTGAGACTCAGCAGGCCAATATATTCTAGATGAAATATTATCACAAGTAAGGATGTGTTTTTATTCAAAGCATCAGCTGTTTACATTAGATTTCAGGCAGCTGGGTGGTTTCATTCAATGGTTCCCTTGCTTTGTTTGGATTTGTTCTCTTATTAACCTTTCTGTGTAATTATTAATATAACTTGTTTATGAATTGGACTTTTTTGCTGCTTGCATTGTAATTGAGATATAAGTCCATATTCTTATTTATATTTGCAGTCTGAGTATTTATCGATTGATTATGTTTTTAAGAGGTGCTTAGCTCAAGGCCCAAGGTTCTTTTACCATAAATTAGAATTTAGAGAAATAAACACTGCATCAATTTTATGAACTAGAAGGATAAATGAAACCTTGCTGCAGATTCTACTTCCTGTCTCTGTGGCACAAGTCCATCTCACTTCTCCCTTTCCTCAAGCCTAAGAAAAGAGAAAGGTCACCTACACCCTATACAAAGCTCCAGGGGGAAAAGGGGGAAGCTTTCTTCAGGAATGAATCCAGGACATCATCTTGATTACTGAAACATAGTAATTAAAAGTTATTTGGGGGTCCTGATGACAGCAGGAAAAAGTATTCGCTACACTCACCCATTTTCTAAGTCACACTATTCCTTTCCTCTCTAGCCAAAAGCGAAAGATGAGCTTCTTCAAGAAAGACTCAGCACACACAGGTTAGGCTCCACACCACTCACTTCCGAAGGAGTTTTCCTTTTCATTGACAGCAGACCTAAACAGATGCTAAAAGCTGGAGTAGAGTCACAGCTGGAGAAATCCAAGAACACAAACTGAGAGAAACCCACCATGCAGCATAATACGGACAGAGAGGGCAAAAGGATTCGTCACTTCAAGCTCCATTCATGTTTAATTCATTCCATGCTCTTATGAAGCACACAGAGGGCAATCAAGGGTGCGGAATTTGTCTGGAAATCATATTTAACCTCAAGAAGAGCAGACATACCCCGGAGAAAAATGTTAAGCCCTCCTACAATATTACAGTGATTATTTTTTCATAGAAAGAAAAGAGATTTATATAGTCCCCATGGTGAAGAAAGGTACTTGACAATTTCTCCAGCATTCCATTTTCTATGAGCAGTTCAAGGGCTAGAAAATGCAATGCATATCACGAGGTGGAACAAAAGTATGTCTGTGCAACCCACCAGAATACTGTTGTATTTTTAATCAAGGCTTTTTGAGAACAGCACGAACCCACATGAACAAAGAACTAGTCTGCTTACGTGACTAAGTCCCACAAGATAAAAATACTGCCTTCAGTTATTTCTACTGAAGCTGCGTTTTGTTTTAACACAGAGACAGGGAAAATGCTTTTCGTAACTGACTTCCAATTCCTCCTGGGAAAGTAGAGGTTAGACTGTGACAAGCATTACGACAGAGAAGTGAAGAGAAACGTTTCCCCCAGAAACATACAATGCTATAATACTGCGCTAAACATTTCATTAGGGCAAGATTTTTCTTTTCACAAATTTATGTGGCTGAGGAACAGAACATTTTATCTAAATTGCTAGACCTCCTTTCTATGCACAAGCAGAAATGTTCCCTTCCGGAATCCTTTCAACGTTCTGGGCACTCACAGTGAGATGGGCAGTACCTTAATTCCACTGGGCAACATCTCCACTGAGGTGCTGCCTGTCAACTTTTACTTTTATTAATGCTGATTTAATACCAGCATAAACAACACATCCGTTATTAAAATAAGGCATCTGAAACAGACTCTTGTTAATGCACAAATTGTTATGAACATGACATTTTTGTCATCTGATTAGCCAAGGTGTTTTATACAAAGCAAATTCTTATTAAACATACTACATGTATGTAACATTGATCATTCCCACGTGCACTAGAACAAGCTTTTGTAGTACTTAGGACATACAAGAATACAATACAGTAAGTACAGCTGTAGCCTTCATTATTTTTAGTCTCCTTTTGCCATCACGATACATAAGCAAGAATCAAGCTTACCATACACCTGTATGCTGGGAAGGTTCAAATACCAGCATATTAATTTCCACTTTTAAATGCCACCAGTTATGAAAACAGAATACTAAACAAGATAGGTATTTATATTAAAAGATGAATTAAAATGTTGTTCTAAAGTACTTTCTTTTTAACCCTGACGTGTGTAGAGAAAGCTAACTCTTTACAGCTGCTTAAAAAGCTGCAAGAAGTGCATCCTTTTCTACTATAACCTGAAAAATTTAAAATTTAGTATGCCTAAAGGGAAAGTGCTTGGTGATTGGGTTATCCCTTCTTTTCCTACAGCTGACAAGATACCCTAGATCCAGCAGCAACAAACTATACAGCTATCTTCAGATATTCTGAGTGTTAAGTTGCTTAACACAGAAGTTTGACCAAAAGTAATTGTACTGTTAATGCTGAAAGCATTTTGACATTTGCAGTCTAATTGACTTGAGTAAATGGAAACAGAGAACCATCCAACTTTTTCTTTTGCGTATGCGAAGGACTCATTGTTTAGAAGTGAACCCTGACATCTAGAATGGAATGATATATGGACAGCTAAGCATCGCTCTGACGCTCGATCATGATCAGATGCTAAGGATCAAATTGTGTACTCACTCATATGTAAGCAGCGGAACATCACTCTTTCCTTCTCTGGTTGTGACAACATCACGCTTGACGCCAAATACTTTTCCACAACTGTCCTTGGCCAGCAGATCAAAAACTTCATTATTATACACTTCTACAACAGAAACCTCAACCCAGTAACTTCCTGGTGGCTTTTCTGAAATAAGTCTGGAGAATAAAAATAGAAAAAAGCAAATGAACAAAACCAGAAAATGCTGAAATCAAACCTCAAGTGAACAATCTGTAAGTAAAGAACTATTATTTAACTGTAATCTAATTAACAGCCACATAAAAGTGCTCATTAAATATCCACAATCATGACTTTGCATCACCCACATGCTAATGCTAACCTGAAGAATCAGAATATACAGTTCAATTATACACGAGGCAGTAAGTAAACATTCTTTATCCAAACAGCTGTGCCAGCTTAAATTGTTTTTGCCCACTAACTCCACTCCCTCCTCAAGATATTTTTATACCATTTCTCTGCTGAAGGTTATTGCATTCAGAGCTCAAGACATGATAAGCTCTGCCAGAGTGCAAGCAGTGAACAGATAAGAGATTCCATACTACCCAGCTAGATCTGTAAGGGGTTATCAGTCCAGAAGCTCAGAAAATGTATAAATTAACTAAGGAGATGTTTTTTCAGGAGAATACTTACAGTTAGACACAATTATTCTGGTACAAAAATGGCTCTTTCAATTGAGCTTACACCCTTCTCCAAAAGAAAACATCTTAGCTGAATAAACCTCCAAGGGCTCTTCTATTATAACATCAGTTCAAATCACACACAAAGTTCAACTAAAAAATCTAGTAGAGAAGAATTCTCAAAATGAAAACAAATGATGGTTAAAAATTTTACTATCATTTTTGTTTGTCTAGTCTGGATCCTTTTCATCTATTCCAACCGTCAATTTTCACAAAACCTGTAAGAACTTAATTACCAAAATTACAAAACCAAATTATCTTTTGGATTTGCGTAACTGTCGTTGAAACATTCGAAGTTTACAGGAGTCTGAAAGACAGACAGATAAACACAGTAAAATTACGTAGTCTTATTTTCTGAGAAAAACAGACTAAGAGACTAGAAATCTCTATCAGATCTCAAATACGGAAGGGCAGTCAGAGATGCTATAAATATTAATAATTGTGAAACTGAATACTGTCACAATAAATACATTACAAACATCATTTCATCCTTTCTGTAAAATTTAAGGTGAAAAGTCTATATGCATGCCATTACTTAGGTTGATATCATCAGGTTAGCGTTACCTGAACACTTCCTGGGCAGCTCGAGGAATAATTCCAAGCTCTGATTCATCATCCATGGCGTATGCAAAGTTCTCTTCCAACTGTGGTCCCAACATTGTATATGTCTTCCCACTTCCAGTCTGCCCATAAGCCATAATGCACACATTGTAGCTGAAAATCAAAAGGGCCTTCACTTATGTTACCATTAGCAAATGTGCGTAAGGTACCGAGTTAAAACCCTAATAATTTGAGAACACTAAATGAAATTAAAAATAAATACACTGCCCCTGCATCTTTCTTTCTGGAGATCTCAAAATCTGACAAATTTAAGTACTGCTTTTAACATCTCCTAAACAGGTTTTTATTTTTTAAGTAAATTTGAAGGACACAGAGCGGACAAAACCAGGGATGCTTAGCTTGGAATGATTGATGAGGTTAAACCTCCTGTCTGCCCAACTTCCAGTTCATGCACTACTGAGCTGCTTGTTAATCAGCTCCTGAACCACTGCCGTTTACAGTACAGCATTTTAAAGTAAACCAGCGCTGGGTTTGATTTGTCTTACAGTGCTGCACTGCAAACCACAGCACTAACATCTTAACAGCTGGGAACAGTAAACTTCAGGTCTCACAGTCTTGTCAGACAGACTGCTCAGTGCCACTGGCATCTGAATTCAGATGTATGGATCCTATCCACAAAGTGTGTTTCTAAGGGAGCTGGATCAAGCATCATAAGAAAAACAAGGGGGTAGATAGGTAAACGTGTATCCAGCCACAGGACTGCTTTGTACAGAGGACCAAGCTGCACTGGAGATCAGTCCCTACTTGGGCATGTCTACTTTGCATTAGCTGCCAGCATACTGGTGCTGGCCACAGAACTGTGCCAGCAAAAACTCTTGCAAGACATGCAGTCATGCTTACAGGACTGCTCCTTCACTGGTCTAATCTATCCGTCTTATTTGCTCAAAGACACAACTTTCATGGACTCCCCACATACTAGGAGTGCTCTTCAGTATGTTGGATTTTCTGCTTACTGGAGCTGCAAAAATGGGCTGGCTCTTTCCTTGGCAGAGAGCAAAATTTTACTGCTTAGGCTATAGCTCCTCTGTGGCAGACCTGAACAGCTGCTTTTGGTTATCTGATGCCTTTCCTTATATCAAAAATATTGTTTCAAGCACATGCCAGCAAATTTTAATGAATGTCTAATTGTTTTAAATTTATCATTTTAGGTCATCAAATCCTTACATTGCCACTGCAGAGAAATATAATTGCAGGTGTTTTGTTGTGTTTTTTTGTTTGTTTGTTTTTTGCATATTAAACAGAAGCGATTCTTTTTAGAGGATTACTAAGAAAGCTTTCTTTTGTTAGAAAGAAATGTAGGCACCACAGCAAATACTTTGGTATCCCTGCTCCTTCTGGGAACGTGGAGTCAAAGTTGCAGCCAGTGGAACTACGGTAAGGTTCCCCCCATGTCTTTAGAATGCAAAGAGTATAGACTAGAAGGCTAGACATAGATATGGTGAAGTAAAGAACTGTAACTGAAAATAAAGAACACTACAGCAAAATGAAACGTGCTAGAAATAGCTGTAAATCTGAAACAAGGGATATCCTGAAGTATTCACTGTTGATGTAATTCTGCTTGTATTTATGTCAGTGGAAAAGCTTCCAGTAATTTTGCCAGTCTTCAGCTAGGCTAACAAGGAGTGAATTTCAAAGTTCAATCCCCTAATGCACACTGCCTGGCCAAATCATATTTTCCGGAGACTTCCAGTCCCTCTTCAAAATCAAAGAGAGATCTTTGAAACCAAAAAGGGAGCCAGAAGTTTATAAGTAGTTTTCCTTATGAAAAAGAGAATGGAAGTCTTTTCAGAAACCTTTCACCCTTCATACAGTCCAGTTACTGAAATTTCCCTTAATTGCTTTTGTTAGAAAGTACGCCCGATGGTTGAAATAGTTCTGACGAGGTACAGGTGATATGATCAAAAGCTAAGCAGACAGGTGCTTGTAACTTTGAAGACAAAGATACAAACCAGGGATAAAGCCAGTGGTAATCACTCTGCCAAAGCCAAAGCGGTATTTCAGTAAATCCAAGTGAGCTATAACTATCCAGAGCAGTGTTTTATCTGAAGTAGGCACAAGAGTGGTGAAGTTGGGTGATACAACAAGAGCACGAGCACCAGAACACGACTAATTTATACTTATCTAGTTTACTTTGCTTCCAACATGACAGTTTCAAATAGAGCATGAAGCCACTTCTAACCTCTGGCTTCTCATTTGAAATTTTCTGTTTATGATTCTCCTCTGTGCCTCAACATTTCTCTTTCTTCACATTACACCATTAATGACATTGCTGTTTAGAAAGAATTTACTGTCAAATTCAATGACCAATACTTCCACAATATTCCTCTCCTGAAAGGAGTGGGGCTGTTCACTATGGGAAAGCCATCACTAGGAGCAAAGTTATCACTATTAATGGAAACCAAAGAAGGAGAAATGTATTCTTCTTTAAAATAAATAAGGTTGAATCAATATTATAAAAAATGGAAATGTTGTCTTAGCCCCTTGCTGGCCCTGTATGGCTAACTGTAAACTTGGAAGCCTGCTGTACTTTGTCTGTTTTGCATATGGAATAATCTTTTCTCCCCGTATATTTATCCTGAAAAATGAAATAATTCATTAAAAAATAAAAGAAAAATAAAGGAGTGGAATGCTCCTTTCTGCTTAAGCTTAAAGTTATTCCAGGCCACTTTGGAGACCAGACTAAAACAATCAGGAGCAGCAAAAAGGTTCAAGGTTCAGCCTAAGTACGTCTGTTTCACATTTAGAATGGGAAGGCTGCTCAGAAACACGGCTTGTGTGCATGCCCTCTCCTTCCCTGAAAATCTGCTTCTGTTTAAATGCCACTGCTGGAAGAACAAGACAGCTTTTTTGTTTTCAATAACAGAACATTTCCTAAATGAATATAAAAATCTCAACTTTTAGGACAGGATTCTTTCAATGTGCAAATTAGAAAGTGGCAAGTAGAGCAGATCAAGGTACAGTCTACGTACGTCCAAATACAGGTAGGCAACACATTGAGCCAAAGCAAACCTACATTCATCACAAAAGGAAAAGTTAGAGAGATAAAACAGCAGTTATAAGGACTTCTCCAAATTCCTCCAACCTAGTGATCCCAAGGTTGCTCAGCTGTGGAAACTGTGGTTGTTCAGCCTTGGTAAAATAGAACAGTGCCTTAGGGTCCTCTTGCCCCAGACAGCCCTTACAGGCCCTTCTGTGGCATGTGTGAATGGTTGCCTGGGGGTTCCCAATATTTAAAGTACCCTGATATGCCTCTTCCAGGCTGCTTTTAACTATCAGGAGGAAAAAGTTGAAAACTTCAGAGTGCAGACTGCCAGCAATGAGGATTGCTACTGTTCAGCTGTGCCACTGTGGATGGAAAGGTGCTGCCACAGGGGGAGAAAGGTCCGTGCCAGGTCTACAACAAACCCCCACAGCTGAGTGGAATTGGAGTAGCGGTGAGAGGAGATAGAAGGGGAGGTCAGAAGCGTTAGAAAGGAAGGTTTGCATAAATCTCAGTTCAAACTTAAAGGCTTATAAGATGCACTTCAAGGCTCCTTTGAGAGCATAGCTTAAGTTTGCTCTAGTATAAATGGAAAAAAAAAAATCACACTCAATGAACTTCAAGGCTTAAGTACGTAAGGTGCACGTATTTCTTACTGCTTGTTGCTCATCAGTTTTGTATTCAAATCAAAATTCAGTTCTGTTTTAACACCACTACCTAAAGGAGTGTTAGAACTACAGCTGAGGATGCTCAATTCTGGTTCAAGCAGGAGGTGACTGTGTGACCTCCTATGGCCTGTGCCGCATAAAACACTGGAACACGATCACACAATGGCCTGGGAGGCATTTTATGTACGAATGCTGTAAATATATGCATTATACTGTGTCTGCAACTGAAGAGCAGTTAAAACACAGTCTACCAAATCACAGCAAAGAAAAAAAGATAGTATCCTCCATCAGAAGCAATGCTTAAATTTGCCAGAAAGCAGAGGAAATCTTTTTTTCCCAAATTTGCCTGCTGTGCTAAATTTTGTAAACAGTGTTTTCACTGTTTATACTGGGAAATAACAATCCCTCGGTGTTCATTAAAAAGAAAACAGGAAAATGGAACTGCAAAGCTACAGAACGTGACAGGACAGCCACTATTAAGTAATTCTTTTTAAGTGGCAGATTTCAGTAGAGAATTGTCCTTTAGCTTTCTTTCTCCCGCTTTTTCACTTACCCATCCAGGAGAGATGTTAGCAGAGGGGCCACATCTGCAAACACTGTGTCTTGAGACTCAGTAGCATTGTAAACTCTGAGGAGCAAAGTGCAATGATTAACTTAAAAAAATATATGTAAGTATGTTGTCATAATACAGGAACACAGACTAAGGAAAATGTAGGCCTATGATATAAAGCTTGTGACCTGCTGACATTTCTATGACAACAGCACTTACAGATTGGTTTTTAAAAGACTTATTTAGCTTGGCAATATGAAGCTGGCAGACCAAAACTACTTACTGCTGCTCTAAACCTGATTTCCTATGCCAGGAAATTAAAAGCTAACGAGGAAGAGCTGAGCTTCCTCAGGAGTCAACACTTTGTTCAGTTGGCTAGAGGGAAAAAAGTGATGCATCGACATGTCCCAAAGGTTGTGTAGGAATGTCTGACATACCTCTGGTACACTGCAGAAGAGAGCAACCTTGGGGCAGGAGAGGGGCTGTGATTCACCAAAGAAGGTTTTTGTTGTTTTTTGTGATGCAGTCCAGGGGACTGGAAATTAGAACCCGAAGGTTCTGTACTGCAGGTAGTGATCTACAGGTGTAACCTTGTGGGGACTCTGAGCTAGTCTTACTCATTTTGTCATTCNTTTTTTTTTTTTTCTCCCAAGCATTGTTACTTTCTTCCAGGTGAAAGACTCTAAGATATCCCTGCCTGTGTCTCCTTTCTGTCACAGTAAGAAAGCAAATAGTCAGGTTGTGCTCTCTCTTTAGAGAGAAAGGTTTGGGAAAAAAGATCGAGAGGCTGCACATGTGCCTCGGGACATGTCTCAGAACAGTCAGTAAGCACAGCAGAAATCAGAGGCTCCTGAGGTTGTGTTTAGCAATGAAACCATCTTTGTAGGGAGCATCATCTCAAGGCATTTCCATTCCTACCCCCACCGCACCATCTCTTCTGAGAAGAGCACTTCTCACCAGAGGGATGACTTGCTTTTGTGTCATGCTGTGGATATCAGACTAAGTTTTAAAGTGAATAAAAGACGATTAAATTGAATTAGTTATTAGAAAAATAGCAATGCTGATAGAATCCTTGAGCCAAAACAATGATGTGTAAAACAACTGCATACATTTCTTCAAACTCGAGAAAAAATAAGGTAACATAGGGCTCTTCAAAGAAATTTTTCCTCCAACCCTTTCAAATATAAACTTTCTACAAGATAAAGTCAAGGCCTGAAAATAAGAAATCATCAAAGGGAAGAAATTCTGATCATAAACCATACGCATCCCAACTCATTCGCCGCTTCTCTGGCACACCAAAAAAGGAACCTCCACAAGAGTACAGTCGGCAACAAGTACTGTCTATAGAAGATGGATCAAATCTGAAACGTGAATATCATAGCCAACACTTAAAAATTTGAGGTATGAATCTTTACCTTTGGAAAAAGCTTCCTTTTCTGATATCTTTCTGTTGCAATTTTGTTGTTTTTTTGTTTATCTCTCTTTTCCAGTAAGTGGTGTGTGCTTTCTATAGTTTGTAGCCAAATGACTGACTGGAAACAGGAATTTTGGTAGCAGCAAAGATTACAAAGTACAGTTACTTCCCTGTGTATATCGTATGCTAGTGCACTCCACTTAGCTTCAATACATGGTATTTGCTCTTTAGCATTTCCTCAAGCTGCTTTGTGTGTTGACCAGGGTCTGGCCACTACAGTCTGTAGACTGTACAAATATAGATTTTGTCTTCATGTTCTCCATAAATAAGACTGTACAGAGGGATTTGATCTATATCCGATAAACAGATACAGAATTAGACCTAAACCACTACGTTTCTGACAACAGCCAAAGGAAGAAGCAAGAAACACTGTGGTGGCTGGAGGCAGAGTAATTCACCTCTGTCTCGTCTTAATCCTTAATAGCTGTAAACTGGTCTCAAAGCTGAAACATGAGTTGAAACTCTGCTTCAAAAAAAAAATAATACTATTAGCATTCAGTTTCTTTGTGCATGTTTCTGAATTCTTGGCCTGGAGTAACATCCTGTGGCAATGTGTTCCGCAGACTAATTGTAAGCTGTATGAAAATGTACTCTCTTTAATCAGGACATGAGCACTTTTCTGGCTGGATGGAGAAATACCGCTTGTCTGGCCATTCCACTGATATGCTGTCATACTAAACTGAGAAACCAACGAATATGCGGAGATGTGGCACAGTTCTCACTGGGGAGGACACAGATGCTGAATAGCAATACGCCATCCTTGCTTTGCATGCATACATGCACATCCTTCAACAAGCTTTGCACCTCTCCTCTTCAAGGTCAATACAAGAGGAAAAGCACTTCCAGACACTTTTCCCTGCTTCATTTATCATCTGCAATCAATGAAATATTCATTAGCACCAAGTCCTGCATCTTAACCAACTGAGGCTATAATTCAATTTGTGCTGAAATGATATTTTTTTCTTAACACAGCAAAACATCTCCCTCAGAGCTTCTACATTAAAAAACAACACAACAAACCCAACCACCAAACTTAAAAGGTATTTACGAGATAAGAACAGTTAAAAAAAATGCCTTCAGTCGCTATTGCTTTATTTACTAAAGCAAGTATTGCAATGAACCACAGCCAGAGCTAGAATCAACCGGTCTGAGTGCTCTGTGTTTTCACTGCAAAGCCGTAGCTATAACTATAGCTAATGTCAGGTTCAGGTACTGGTAGCAGTTCAGAGGAAAGGCATGGGGTTCCATGTTACAGTAACTACTCCAAATATTTACTCAACTTCCTAAAGGGGTTTTACTGCCACTACTTAGCTTCTGTGCTTCCCATGCTAGCAGCACACAAACGAAGTAGCTTCAATTTGGCTTCAACTCGTTTATGCTACACTGTAATCACAGCGCTGGCTAGAGCGTGGACAGACAATTAGCTGTCTGAGACCACGAAAGATGCAGCAAATCCAGAGAATCTATTTCCATAAGCCCATTTATTTTTATCAGAATGATGACAGATTTGTCCCTGTGTAGTGATTAATGTTAATTTCACCTTGAAAATTCTAAGCTTCTTTTTATTTTGCTAACTGATTCACCAATAAAATTATAAAAGCATAACATGCTGAAAGCTGGAATTTTCTCCCTGAGCTGAAATCAAATATTTTGACATTTATTAGTTCCATAAAACGTTGCTAAAAAAATAAACATTTTTGAGTTCATAAGAACCATATGCTCTTCTGTTTATAAAAAAGAGCTGTGCTGGGACACTGAAAAAACATTCCCCAAGAACTGCATTCTTTGGGGGATTTACATTTTTTTTTTAACCCTTTTCCTGATTATCAGGATCTACACCACACGTCCAGAGCCACAGCAGCTCTGGAGTCCCGTGTCAATACCATTAACTGTGTTGCTCTATGGAGCTGAATTCCAGCATTATTCTGCATTTGCTACAACTGGGATGGCTGTGTTAGGTATAGCTAGAGGGTGAAAGGAATTACTTCACGTTGCTTAGCAAACATGCGAGAGAAATTGCATACCTTGAGACATCGCATATGCCTTGTATCAAGGGAGTCCTGTAACCTTTAAGGTGAGTAAAGCTTCCCTGAGATTTGCATTATCTCAGGAATTTTCAGTCATTTGGTGGCCTGCACAATAGCAGTCCCCAGCCTTCATGAGCAGAAAAAGACAGCATCTTAGAAGGATGCCTCAAAGAAAGGGTGAGTAGCTGGCAATGTTGAGCCCACCTACAGCAGCTTGGGCTGAAACAGGCTCAGAACTTAATTTTAGACCAGGACAGATAATTCATGTTGGAGACATCTGACTTTAAATCAGGTTTTGCCTTCAGCAAGGAAGCATGAGATTGTGGTCCTGTGTCCTGTTTCCAGAGGTTTTTGAAGCACAGTTCAGGGTAGAGGGCACCCTGTACGAATAACTGCAGTGTACAGACACAGCTAAGTAAAGCAAAACGGTCATTTGATAAAAAGGCATGGGGCAAAATTTTGTATTTTTTAGTTTATAGAGATCTCTTACTAATTTAACTCTTCATTCGTGTTCTCAGGTGTTCAAGTCAACTCCATTATGAAAGAACGTCAGGCAGCTTTTCAGGCTGAGTCCCTGCAGTTTTCTGCCTTGTGGGCTGAATCTCTCACACTTCCGTGGGTTCTCTGGCATCGAGTAAGGAAAGTGCTCACATTACAGACTTTCTCTCAGAGGAGCACTTTTTTTACATGCCACTGCTCTACCCAATTGTCTCTGCCCAGTCCACTTCAAGTTATAAGTTACATAACGCCGAGGCTTAGAGGTCCTCAGTTTGGTTTCTGGCTTAGTTGTGCTTTGTTTTATGCTGAAATCATGCAGTCTGCCTCAATTCTCCACCTTGAAACTGTGGATGACATTTTGCTATTTATCTTGCAACATGCCACAAGGATCAAGAGAGGTATTTAAGACTGTGAGGAGGGTCAAGTATTTCTCCATGCAGGTTTTAAACTTAGGCATGTCAGTAGTCTTCACTGAGAAGGAAGATTAAGGGTGGCATCTGTATCCTGAAGTACATTATTCTACCTTGGAAAGAATGTGAAGACCATATTAAAAATATATATATATATTTTAATTTTAAAGAACATTACGTTCTAACTAGTGCCTACAAAAATGAGCCTTCACTACCCAAATCTAGACTGCTACTCAGGACTACCCACCTTTCAAACTGAAAAGTCTTGTTTATTGATGCATGACCAGGGCGGCTACACTTCACAAGGACAGTTTCCTACAAGAACAAAATACTTACAGTTAATATCATAGATATGTGTGTAAAGCTGAAATACGTATTTCATTGCAGTGAACTAGCAAGACCACGAGAAAGGACTTCAGAACACATTCAGATTATTAAAGAACAGCCAACACAAAATGTGCACATTTAAGTTCACAAGAAAGATTCACACAATTACTTAAGCCTTTTATGTGCCTGGAAAACCTAGAAACCTAGATATCCATCCTCCCTAATTGCCAGTACAGGTAGAAAAATGGCCAGAAAGAGCTCTTTTTAATTATAAGGCCAGTTTTCACACTGCTTTTTCAGATCGCTTTCACAAATATTTGTGCCTACAATGTGCATTTCATAGCATATCATCTTACTCCACAACTGTGAGAAAGAACTGCAGTTGCACAGTTGCTGCATTTCCATGAGTTTTCAGTAGAATTCACTTTCCAGATGGATTATATACAGTTCTGTAAGTTGGACAAATGCGTCAGCAGCTCTTTAAACTATTACCAGAGTAATCGCAGCAGTCTGAAATGCCTTAAGTAGTAAGTTGTGTGCCCTTTGACTCCTCATGTAGGGGAGTCCTTACAACTAAGTAAGTCTCCTTAATTGTAGAGAAAGTTAAAATGTGAGGGTTGACAACAATTCAGGAGGAGTCTCATCAGCACACAAAATACTTCACCTAATTCAAGGAGGTTTCTTAGCTTACTAACCTGTGCTTACATTACAGCATGATGGGAGTGCTGAAATTTTTACTGCTCTTCCAACGAAGCAGCTTAGGGTGCTAAACTGACATCCTTCAAACTAGGAGGGCTGCTTGCTACCTTACTCATTCCAGTAAATGCAAATTCAGCAGCAGCACAGATGTGAGTACAATGCTTTGCTACAAAATGACCTGACACAGACATTGTAATACCATTAGTAACCAATGGTATTCTTGGAAAAAAAAATGAAAAATAAAAGGCAGATCATGTAGAGCTGTGGAACACCTTTCTGATTCAGACATCGAATTTACTTGCAGACCAGCTTTCCCTGAGGTGAGAAATGAGGTAGAAGACAACTCTATTTGTGTAACATAGGAACAAAAGCATTGTTAATAGGCAGAAGTTTCATGTAAGCATTTGTAATCCCCTTCCTTTCTCAGGAGATCAGTATGGGCTAACACAGCCACCGCAGCTGCTGGCACACAGAATCTCATCAGGTTTCCCTGTCAATAGTGCCTATGAAATCCACACAGCTGCATCACACAAATACTGAGAAGCATTTTTTACCACCTTAGAGTCACAGAACACTCCTGGCCTGAGTTCTTTTAGGGCGACATGAATCACTGAAGTGACAAATGGATACTTCATAAACATTCACAGACCGTCCTGACACCCAAGCCTGGGGAGCTCTTCAGTAAGTGAAAATCAGTAAGGCAAAGAAATAACTTTAAATGAGGCATATGGAATAGTGGATGTAGACACAGGACCACAAAACCCAGCTGTGATAATCATCACTTCCCATCACTTGTTATTGCATATCTGCTAGAGGCTACTGCCGCCTTTCCCAAGGACACCGCTCTGCAGCAGAGCCACTGAAAGGGAGACCATGACTGCTCCTCATCTGTTCCACTGCCAGCTTTAGTGCCACTGGCTGGCACAGCACTGGGGCAGACCAGGACCCTGTACTGGGTAAGCACCAGAGGAAGGAACATCTAGATGGGGATGGTGATAAACACCTGGTGAGCAATAATGTACCCAACTACTATTGTTACATCTGCCTGATCCATTACAAAATCATCTCCAAGAAAAGAAGAATCTTGCTGTGTTAATTCAGATCTTTCCAAGTCCTAACTTGAAAACACAGCAGAATCTTGCTCCTTCTCTGATATTTAGAGCAGCTTCTTCTCTGTCTCTTTTTTTTCACAGCTATTTACAACTGAAAATCTTTTCAAAATTATTTGAAATGAATTAATCGCTTGGAAGCAGCCAGCTTCTTTTCTCCTGTGCCGAAGGAAGCTGGATTCAAACAACATCACTTCAGGTATTAGGCTGGGGCAGGTGCCTTAGGAGCCAATGTAGTTGTGGAGAGAGAGAAACGTATTTAAAGTATAATTCACATCTTAGGTGAAGGACTTTCCCTCTGGATGTGCAACAAAAAAAAGATTTCTAAACAAAAAATCTATCAAGAAACTAATACAAACTAAGAACACGTAAGGTGTTTGATCAGAACTAGGAAGTATCTTAAACAAATAAATGTCAAGGCAAACCAATAAAGCATTTGAAAAGTATTATATTGTCCAAAACCAGGAAGATACTATCTTTGCACTTCAAACTCTTGAGGGTAAGCTAAAACTCATATATTGGTGTGTAAGCAAGCAGACATTGCTTTGCCTGAAAAAATGTAGGTACATTGATATATTAGATATCTATTAAAAATAATCCATAATCTAAATATTACCTAATTTAATCTTCGTACAATAAAATTTAATAGGTCAGAAACGGTCAAGTAATTTTATAGTCCAATAAATGAACCATGGCACCCAAAATACTACATCTACTATTACAGATCCCTCTTTATTAGCTCCTGACATATTTACTCGTTCCTAGCTGACTCATCATGGGCTCCATTAGTTCCCTAACTGCATATATATCTCTCTAATTGTCCACTTTATACAACCGAGATCTGTTTAACGAAGCTATAATTTGGGAGATTTAAATGCATAACATACCTTAGGCCCCTTCAGCAATATTTTAAGCACTGTACTATAGAAGAGAATTTGACTAATCACCATATAAGTAACAGTACAAGAACTATGGTGGCGAAGAAAATTAAAACCCAATTTAATACTTTGACTTGAGCTCACCCTACTGTGACTTCTACAATTTTATATATTGGTAATGGCCTCAATTAATGCTGCAATGTCATCTGGATTTGCAACCTCAATGCTCATTCTCCTTCCCCAGATGAATCTAAGCCAGGACACTTTAATATGCTTGACTGCTGTACCACACAGGCTGTTGTGGTTCACGAGATACCATATTTCTCTGCTACCTAATGCATTGGTTGTTCGCTAATAACAAAATGAAAAAGGCCTAAACATGATTTAGAAATGGTTACAGTAAATGGAAGTGGCTCAAAGGGACTGATCGCAGGAAGTCTGCAAACACCCAAGCTCCAGTTCATGGTTGACTGCACCAGCAGCAGCTCCAAGCTATTATTACTACAAAGAGTCACGATGAAAACAGCGCAAATCACCTCCTATTGCACCCATGAGAGATCAAAGCTGGGCACCAACTGACAAGAGAACTACCCAATTTTTTTTCAGACCTATGGTTCACATGCCCCTTTTGTTTCTCCTTACAAGTATCTGTAAACGTGTTCTTGAATTTCACCATTAAGGACACTCACATCATCAATGGCGCATGCCACTTTTTCTGAGAAGTTTCTTTGCCTGAAATAAATTAAAAAAAAAAATGTCAATAGGGATAAAAACGTAGCTTTCAAACCTAAATGTTCCATTTAGCTCAGGAAAGTAAATGCTCAAAATGTCTGTGAACTACACGTTGCCTAAAGAACACCTTTCATAACCTCCATTACTATTGTACACTATGAACGTGCTGGCACCACAGTTATTTGTGAATAATAAAAGTGCAATCAAGCAAAATAATCTGCTTAAAAAAAGAAATTCATAACAAACCCGATTAAGACAAATTCACATGCAAACCGTTCTGTTGTTTTGAGATTGTAATAGGAGCTTGTAACAAGAGATTTAGCACACTAAACTGAAAAACATCTTCTTTTTAGGTATTTGGTCCTGATCCTGCTCATACAGTCAGAAGTAATTTTGCATCCATTACTAATCCAAAACAAGAAGACTGGGAATGCTGAGCTGTATAAATGCATTCATGTGTGTAAGCATTTTCAGAATCAGTCCTTAGTTTTACAAATAAGTTTTATTTAAATCTCTTTTCGATATATTAAGAAAAGTTTGTCTTAACAACTCTGTGCTTGGCCCAGTCCACTCTATTTCACACCGTGATTTGGCACCTAATTACACTATTCCACACAGCAACAAAAACAGTGAGTTGGTTCTTCCCCATGTATATCAAGCACAGGGTAACAAAGATTTCCCCTTCAAGCTCCTTGAAATTTCTTGTCTGGTATTTTTTCGTTATTTTAATTAAAACAACTCTTTTTTCCTAAAGATTTGTCAAATGTGAACAAACTTTAAAACACGGTATGTACTCTTTTAGAAACAGCAGTCAGTAAAAAATAAAATAAACTCCGAAATGAGTCATTTTCTGATAGGTCAGATGATAACATTACTGTTTTCTAGCCACCCACCTAGTCCTCCCTTTCTTTCTCTGTTTGTGTACGTTTCAGTCCCTACCTTCTATCGTGTTAGTCATCTATGGAGAATTCAGCTTGTTATGACACATACTTGCACTTAATCCCTCTCTTCCTTTTGGATCTTGAGTTGTGTTGACACTTCAGTTTCAGTAAGTGTATTATAAATTAGCAATGCAGAGCCAAATTATACCGAAATAGAATTACCAGTGTTTGTGCTGACAGCAAATCCATTCCGTAGCATTACAGAACAACCATAATGCTGAGAGCTTTTCTCTACCTATGACTTCTGACAGTTGCTATTACATCACTGTATCCCAGACTTTGTACAGAACGGTGAATATACTCTGCACTGACTGCAGCTGTGTTACTGCTGCCAAAGCACACATAATCCTGGATTGTTAAACTGTTATGGCTTCCTGTTCAGGTGGACATACTTCAAGATGAAGGGATAAGGCTGGCTAACGCCAAGTGAGCAGGAGAAAGAAGAAAGAATCATTTTTTCACTTTTGTTTTTTTTAATGATTCCATCACAGTTTCCCCACACAGATTAAAACAGAAACACCGACGTTCTCGTATACACATGCCTATTGTTTTCTCTTTACATTAAGTGCCAGTCAGACAAGGTGTAACACAGCCATAATAAATTACCTGTCTTGTGATACTGAATGTCCAGCAGCATTATCAAAAGGCAGTGATGGTCGGATCCTGCAATGGACTCTGATATTTCCTCTCAGCTCCTAGAATTAGAATATTAACATGATTTAATACCAAGTTTTGGAGAGGACAAATATGCTCACATGCAGCAACAAATACGTTTAAGAAAGCAGGTAGCTGTTTGCAACATCACAGCCTGTGATGTTGTGCTTTTCTCTGTGGAGAGAAAATTATTATCAGTATCACTTGCTTTCTCCTAACTTTATTTGAGAAAGTATAATCTGAAACAGTGTAGTCCACTCCAGTCTATATGAAAAACGAAAGATGTGTTCAGTCAGAGCTGTTTTCCCCTCTTCGGTCTCCTTCCTCTTCACTTGAGCTTTTTCACTCACATTAACTCAACAGCCAAGATTAAACACTGCATTTCTCCTCCAACAGCCCAAAGGAATATGTAGGATAGAACACATTCTGTTCCTTTTGCTCTCCACTGTGTTCATACACGACTAAAAAGCAAGTACCAATTTTTCTCTCTAGGCTGCTTCAGACTTTTGTTTATCTAACTTGGTGTTTTTCTTTTCGTTGGTGATCATTTCTTCTCATTTTGTGTTACTGAAAACAGCTTGCCTGTGATGAGTACTGAGCACTGGTGTTCACTGCCCACACTGCCTTGGGGAACATCTTCTCAGTAAACTGCAACACAAGGCCGATTTTGGGAGATAAGTACTCTTCAACAAAGAGCTTCTTCTTCCCAGGTAGAAAAACTCAGAACAATTTTGTTCGAATGTCGCTTGTCCTTCTCACAATCAGGTCCTGAATCAGGCAACCCCAAACGAGTCATCTCGAGGGACGGGGAGAAAGAGTAAACTTGAAGAACAAAACAGAAAAAGTGAATCCCAAATGAACCATCACTAATGCCTGAGCAGGTACAGCTAGATATATTTGGAAAAATAAAAGGAAGACAATTTTGCAATTTCAAGTTGATCATTTTAAGAATTCTAAAACAATTTCAGAGGTTTCCATTGAATTGAATCTGAATGGATTTACCCTGAATTTCATATTTTGGAGGAATTGCTCGGTGAGAAATGGTATTTTCCACAAGATACAAATTTAGAGAAGGGGAGGAAGAAACTCAATTTTTGCTCAGTATTCAAAATGGATGATTCTCCTTAGTGCAATACACTCCAGGAACACAACTGCAAGACGCTTGTGTAAGACAAATGTGCCTCAGCCAAGAAATGCACCACACATAGAAAGCCTGCGGTCGGGAGTGATATATCCATGAGAAGTATATTAATTAATTTGATTGGTGAAGAAATTATGGATATAATTAAATCAAAATAAGAAAATGTTCCATCATTCAAGATACTTACAACTAAGCTGTTATGTAGAGCTCTCCTCTTCTGCTTTTCTTTCTCATATCTCTCTGTCACCTCTTGTAGGGACTGCTCAAGATCAAAAGCTTTTATCTGAAACACTGGAAGAATAAAGTTGTTTTAAAGAACTAAAAACTGTGACTTTACAAAAAAAGTTTTCCAATAGCACCTCATGAAACAGGCCTGTAACAAAAGAATAAAGGACACCCCTCGCTGCTATTTACATTTCACTGGGAAAGGTGGCAATAGCCTTATTTTATGATGTGATTAAATATTTCTAAGCAAGAGACTACTCAGTTATTACAAAAAAGTTTTATACTTTGCTGCACATCTATTGCAGCTTCAAATTAACCTTCTTACACATTTCTTCTATAATTCTCTCACTCTTAATCTTTATTTCAGGATTAAACTGATGCCATATGCTGTCTCTGGAATACACTCTTTGGGTTTTCTGTTTAGAAAAGATTATACGCAATTTTAGAGTGGCAATTCTGACTATAATATTTAACCTTAACAAAACAATCTTCATCTAAAACATTTGAGAAAGAACTGAAAAATGGCCAAATTAAAAACGTCACAAACCTAAGTACCAACACACAATTTTGTTACAGACAATGAGGTTTCTCCTGGTTCCGGCTTCATAAAGAAATACATCACAAAGTACGTAGTCAGTTCAGCCAACAGGAATTTGCAGAGCCTCATAAGGAATATGAAGTATTTATGTACACCACATCAGCTCATGTGCCAAATCCAACTTCCTATCTGTTCCTTTAGCCCCCTGACTCAATGAGGGGAACATTCACCTTTATTTAGAGTTAATTTTATACTTTTTTTCCAATTTTAAAGACAACTTTTTAATGCATTTTCTCTACACAGGTAACACAGTAATGGATTACCATTTTAATCCTAAGTTAATGCATAATTTACAGTTGGACTAGATGATCTTGTAGGTCCTTTCCAACCTTGTGTTTCTATGATTCTATGATAATATACAGAGACAAGTTCTACAAACACCTGACACTGATCATGCCGTTGGTTGCTATTGACACGAGTAGCCCCATCAGAATCAAACTTGTCTCAAAATTATTCCAAATAAAAAGTGCAACAGAAGGAAAAATCTTTTATATGGCAATGCACAGATATCAGAGAATCACATCGGGACTCTGACCGTAAATTTGTGCACGTGCTGTTAGTTCACCAGCCTCATAACCTTCACACAATTTAAGCCCCATTTCACAATCAGGTCGGTATGTGTCGTGTTCTTCTCCGACCTGGCAGGAGCACCACCAGAATCAATAATACTGGAAGTTGGTGCAAAGATACACGCTGAGAGATCCAGCTATGCACTTCATCCTCTGTGATGACAGGAGAGAGCACCTGTGCATTGCAGGGCCCGTTTTACACATACACATGAATGAGGACCCGAATTCTAAAATAGTGATCCTTACCGTGTTGTGATATAACAGATCAGTGGGTGGAACTGGTTTTGATTTGGAAGTAAAAATTTCTCCTTAAATACTCAAAAATATTAAAAATCTATCCTGTCCTTAATTCAGGCATTATTTTCAGTTATCTCTGAAATCACTTGAGTCCTCTTCTGATAAATCCAGAATTAGTCAAATTTCAGCTAAAGCAACACATTCTTTATTCAGTTGTTCTAAAACCATCATGATACCAAGCCTGAGACCTTCAGATTAAAGATGTTACAGCTGAGCCAACTCAGCAGTCTAGTACAGGCTGCAATCAACACAAAAGCTAAAACCAAATTATCAGCCATATTGCCCTGAGAAAACTCAGGGTTATTTGTACTCTTTCCGACACCTCAGGACTCCCAGATGATCTAACATCAAACAACAAAAAGTGCTTGCATCTCAGAATCAAACTCAACCTTTCAATGTTACTAACACTGAATAATGACACTGTTGATGTTACATGTTTGAAATGTAAGTGCAATGAGCCTTACTTTGCATTGCTTCATTTTGCAGCTGTATCCCTTGGACTGCTGTCAAAACTTGGTACAGATAAGCCTTGCATTGACGCTGAAAGTCTTTTGAAAGCTCAAGAGCAAATGAATGGAGGCTCTTCATGTCTTTCTTAAGCCTCTTACCAGCAAGAAGAAAAAATATGTTATAAAAACATGAAAACAGCAGTTAAGGAAGAATCAATATAACCACAATGCAAATAATTATGGTGAGATACCACCATCAGGAAGAACCCTCCACTTCAGGAAAGGAAGTCTTTAGGAGCACATCTTTCAGCATGTTTAGAGAAGGATTCTGCAAGATATTCCTCAATGTCACTTCCTAAAGGTTACACCAAGACTTTAAGGATCCTTACCATCTTACTCGACATACTTGGACACAGCTTCAGGTACAACGAAATATCTTTCTTCTTTCATCAAACAAAAATAAGCATGTGTCTTCTGTCCACTTATAACACATATCCAGAATTAACAGTGCAAAACAGTTACATTACTGATTTACTTGCTGTTTTACATGCTGTTTTACTTACTGCATTCATTTTCTGTACTTTTTGATCAGGAGGTATTTGCTAAGCTTCTCCCTAAGTCATTTTTTAGGTAAGCCAGTTCTATGCCTTCCTATGAGAACTGATGTGTTTTGAAAAGATCAGAAGCCTTTACAGCACATAAAAATATTTCTACTATTAATGTTACAAATACACAATGTGACTTTTGAATGTTTATAAGAGCAGCTAACCAAATAAATTAAAAGTAAATTCACTCAATTTTAGAATTAGGAGACTTCTTGATATCCAAGTCTCGGAAAGGACATGTAAAGCCATCTACAAGGTGAACTTAAAAATACTTTCTCACAGAAGCACAGTGATGTTTCATTAATCAGTCTTACTAGTACATGACGATTTATTTTTCCATTTGTAGTACTGACCTTGAATTAATTGGCTAGTTTCAATGATAAAACAATATGCTAAACCAAAGTGAGAAAGTCACTGTAGCTCTCCCTCTCAGAACACATCTGTGAACAATTTTTTTTTTAATCATAGGTATAGGATTACCATTAATTTAGGCTTCTATTTGGAGAGCTTTACTCTCCCCTAGCATTAATTGATCTGTGATAGTAAACCACCTCATCCGCTGATATTCTACAAGAACAAGTAGTTCTGCCATTCCAGCTAACCTAAAACATAAAACACCACGAAGATTTACCAAGAATCACTGTAATTAAGCTAAATCCTTTTGCTGAAAAGAGATTTCTTTTTTGAAGTATTTTTACTACCCTGGGCTATTCAATCCTTCTCTGAGAAAAGCTGACATTTGTAAGTGCCTCTAAAAGGAACTCATTATTCTATGGAGTTAACTTAAGAAACAAGAACCTCAGCAAAGGAAAATACTATCATACTACTACTGAGAGAACAGGACCAGTATCTTCACTGCAAATTAAGACAAAACTCCTGCTTCTGAGGTTCCCTTGAGCAGAAGTGAAAGCAGCAGCCCCAGTGAAATCAACAGCGCTCCCTAATGCTGCTGGTAGGATGCGGCCATCTGGTTAAAGTATGCAACAAGTACTGCTTCTTAGGAGATGTCTGCATGATAGTCACGTCAGGGATTCAAGGTTTTGTCCACAGAAATATCCATTTCAGGCATTGATAGCAGCCTGAGCTCAGAAGCAGCCACTTTTACCAACTTTTCAGGCAACACTGCAGCCTACTGCAGCAAAACCACAACAACTTTTAAGCCAAGTCAGACATTGCTACACTTTGCTGCAAGCACTGCTGTGAATAAAAGAAAGGCATAGATCAGGTTCAAATCTGACCATTTACTGGGTTTTACTGTATTTCATAAGCACGCATATGCCTATGTCATCTGTGATGCCTACATTATTACCAAATGTCTTTACCTTTAGTGCTTCATGCAGGTGGGTCACAACAGAACTCCTCTGCAACTTCTGCTGCTGCCCATGAGCGGAGTAGAGCTGCAATACTTCATTAGTGCTTCTTCCAGCCCACCCTTGGTACTATTTAAAAAAAGAAAAAATCACCTAAAAATCACTTCAAAGCGTTCTGTTGAGCTTTGACTCCTCTGTCCCTGCAAACACTTGGAAGTGAACCACCTGTTACACATGACGTTGTCAACACATAATTTCTTTGATTTTACATTTTACCGAGTCACGTGAGGGATCATTTCTAAGCAAACTGGCTACCATCACAACATTCTACTTCCTTACGGTGGTAAACCTCAACATCACAATACCAGAGTGCGTTTGCAGTACCTAAAACCCCATACTTATGCTTGAGGTGGATCCAAATTAAAACTGTGCCTTCACTTAGGAAAAAGGGCTGGTTACACAGCTGGCATCAGATCAGTGTCTCCTGGTGACTATATTTAAGGCAGACAGCTCTCTCAAAGGAGATGTTGAAATCAAAAGAATAGGAACAGTGCAACTTCAAATACTTACAGGCGAAAACACAAGAATGAAATCTACACAGAGCACCTGTGAAATTCTGTAATATGACAGAACCTGTATTACATTAAAAACTGCATTTTTGTCATTTACTGACAATCCTGGTACTTAAAATGAGCTGCAACTTCTTCATCTATTTTTCCCAGCAACCAGTACTGATAGCCTCTTCCCTTATTTTTGGAAGGCACTTGTCTCTAGCACATAATTATTCTTAGTTTATTCAGACCATACATTCTGTGACTGCAGTTCCCTGTTATTTCAATTGGCAGAGAATAGAAAAGCACAACGCCACAAAAGAGCTAAACTTACACAATGGAGTTTAATTCCAATCACTTGATAATGATAGGTAAAAACTGAACGGATTTAACTGCAGTTCAACTATGGATGACATCTTCAGAAAGAGTAACTCAGCATTCGGAAGATGTTAGAATAAGGAGAAGTTGTATTTTCCAAGAAAAATATTTCACTTAACGTTAAGCATACACATAAGCAATTGTAGTACCGATGTTGCGACGCGAAGGCTCGGACAAACACTAAACGACCAATATGATCAAGTGAATGCCAATTTATTGCAGCTCACACAGATTCTTTTATAATTATTTGTTATCTTGCAAGAGACACACGGCTATTAGTGATTGGTTAAAGACAGTGAAACACACGTTAGCAGTCCATTTCTAATTGGTTATTGACAGCTGTTGGGAAGTGAAATGTTATTGAGAAAACAGTTCCTGTTATCACATTCGGGAGTCGTTCTTATTTCAGGATGTCCTTATTTTTGGCTGTTTTCTGACTTTGTCTTCGGCATGTACCTCGGATTCTGACTTTATCTTCTGCACGCACCCCGGCATTGTATTCATACCAATCATCTCTGCTTAGATTTCTGCATTGTCCATAATTGCTGGATTGCTCACATGTCCGTTGTTGTACAAAAATTCTCCCACATACCAAAGCCTTGTTATTAAATAAGCTTAAGCTAGCTAAAAAAAAACCAACGTATTTTTAACGTTTAGTGCATTTTCTACCACCTGCACAAGTTCCCTGGATCGTCCTTTGTTCCCAACATGGAGGATACAAATCATAGAATGGTTCAGGTTGGAAGGGACCTTAGAGATCAACCCCCCTGCCATGGGCAAGGACACCGCTCACTAGACCAGGCTGCCCAAAGCCCCATCCAGCCTGGCTTTGAATACTGCCCGGGAGAGGGCATCCACAACTTCTCTGGGCAACCTGTTCCAGTGTCTCACCACCCTCACAGTGAAGAATTTCCTCCTTAGATCTAGTCTAAATCTACCCTCTTCCAGTTTATAACCATTACCCCTTGTCCTGACACTACCCGTCCTTGTAAAAAGCCCCTCTCCAGCTTTCCTGTAGGCCCCCTTCAGGTCCTGGAAGGCTGCTATCAGGTCCCCCTTCTACCTGCACTGAAGTCAACTTCTCATCGCTTCCACTACTTTACAGCAAACGCTGCTGTGGTTTTTGAGGTTTTCTCCATTAAAGTAGTTTTTGCATTCATCAGAATTCTTTGTAGGCCAGAACGTGCAAATCTGCGCTCATGCACGAGAGGCAAAAAACTGACTATAACACTTCTCAGAACCAGCTTTGTTATAAATGGAGATGAAACCGAACTATTTAACAGCCTTCTCCAAATCACAGCCTCAGCTCTGCCGTCAGATCCATGCAGGCAGACGTGGCTTTACGTGTGGAAGAAGTCTATAGGATCAGGACCACAGGAGCTGCCAACAAACTCAGGCAGGCAGGCAAACATTTCCAAACAGGCAAAGGCAAGCCAACAGAGGAACAATCTGAGCTGTTATGTTCAACAGCAGCCCTTACAGCACACTGCTATGCATTAACATACAAGGCTGCAGAAAACAGTGGCAGTGCTGTTTATTCACAACTGTCTTAAGGATAAAGGCAAGAGAAGGTCTACAACATTTTTATGAGATTGATGCAACCTACAGATAAAAATTTACACTGCAAATTCTCATTTAAGGCCATTCTCACAAGCTTGTCTTCAAAGCTCCCTACCTCACTGCAGCCAAAAGGAATCCAATTAGCTTTAACAAGTAAAGGAGGACACCTCATTTAACCCTGGTCCCCACGGCTGAATTTGTTTCAGCTCAACCATTCGAGCAGCTCCACAGTCAGCAATGGACAGCCAAGGGCAGCACTCTTCTGCAAGCGTTACTGCTGAAAAAGTGGGAGATATGGTGAAACACTGCACCGTCTTATAGTCATCATCATGGTGACGCTGGCATCCTCATATTTCTGCACGTTCTCCTATCTTCCAGCACATTTTGCTATAAACTGAAACAACGCTGCATTTTTTTCCAGCAGCTACACATCTCATCTGTGGTAGAAAACCGGGCTGCACAGGCAGAGGCTCAAGCTGTCTGGCTCTGGAGGGAAGCTGATGTTGAACACATCTACTGGTGGCTCCTGCAGCACGTCCCCACCAAGCACACCGCTCCAAAGCCATGCGTTCTGCCAGCTGCCAGGCAAGTGGCACTGCTTCACCAGGCAGCCAAAACACGCGGCTCCAGCTCTGCTGAGAGGCACCGACCACTGCTTCTGGCCTGGCAGGAGGGCAGAACAGAAGAGGTGACAGAGGGGGCACTGAGGTGGGGAATGTGTGAGCTACCGAGAGACACGGGACCAACTCAGTGGGCACAGAGGGCAGCTGGGGGTGCAGGAAGCAGAGGGAGATGTGCCCCTTGCAGATGTGCTGAGCTCCCCAAGGGTCCTCGCAGAAGCATAAACCAGAGCTGCAAGCTCTGCTAATGCAGTGACAGGAGGCAGTCAGTACAGAACTCTTCAGGATAAAGCGGATCAAGTGTTTTTCAAAGCTTGTTTGCAGGCCAGACAGTAAATCCCAGATGCGTTTTGATACGTACACAAAGCTGACATAGTGGCAGTAGGTTCTCCTCGTGTACAGCAGGGACTCTGCATAATGCAGTTAAAAAATCAACTAACGACAATACACACATCCGCGGAAAACAAGGCTTCACTATCTAATACTGGATAACTGTGTCCTGCATCTGATGCACCTCAGTGACTAGAACCAATTCCTTCGTGTGTTTGTGAGAGTAAGAAAAAAGCTGAAATATTTAAAATTTTTGGTAAATATAATGAAGCAGAAAAGAAAACAACAGAAACGTTTCTTTCAGAATAAATTACAGCATTCTTCTGCATACCTAGCAAAACTCCCTTCAGATGGACCATCTGGCTTCCAATCCGGCTTTGAGCAACGTTAAACCCACTTTTATCCACAGGTGTTAACAGACCCACAGGGAGGGCAAGAGGCTTTCCTGAGGTCACCCAACCACTGAATGCTTCAGAGCAGATCAGAAACTCTTGGCCAACAGACCCTACTGCAGCTAATTCTCCCAGCTGGCTCTGGTCTAGAGCTGTAGATAAATATTCACAATTCTCTACCTCTTTGAAGTCTTACCTTTGAAGACGCCAAACATTATCACAGGGTACTGCTTGTTTCTGTAACGGTCTAGAAGCAATGTATCTTTGCGAAGAAGGGTATGAGGAGATGAGGGCAACCATTGTCGCTGTGTTCTCTGTGAACAACTTCTGCAACCTTACTGCCTTTTGTCGACAAGCCTAGCAGTGGTGCTCTCAGGACATGTAATAGGGCATCTTTGTCTGCTCACAACGTAACACGGTCACTGTGGTCTGTGAGCAGTCCTTTTGGAAGCCCTAATGACATCTACAGCGTATCCCTTCAAAGCCTACCCTTGTCTTTTAGACATTCTCCCTGCAAGCCAAAAGCAAAATTCCATATTTAATGTTGCAGAGCCATTTCCTCAGTTTACTTGGGTAGATTTAAAACAACAGCAACCATTTAAATGTGTCCCAGCTTCTCGTTACTGAAAACAGTCAACTGTTATTGCTACTGTTTATGACTTAAAATAATAAAGAAACACTGAGCTTTAATTCCTTCATAGCTTTCCCCAACAGAGAGAGTGCAAAGCATGAAAACATAAAGGTAAATTTCAGTGTCTTTTCTGTTTCCACAAGAATTCTTTTTGGAAAAACAACCAATAATTACCACTGCAAGTTTTAGATGAAGAGCAGCATTTTCAGTTTCCAGGACAATTATTCTTTCTTCTTGGGCCTAAGGAAAAAAAAAAAAGAAAAAAGCATGTGCAAATCCACAGAAGTCAAAATGAAACACATTTGAATCTGAACACCACTTCATAATACATCACTTCGTAACACTTTTCACTGTTACACAACACTGTTTCTCAGTCTCCTGGAATCAAAGCACTACCAACCGCCCCCCAGCCTTCTCAGCACAGTATCAGTTGTCTATAGGAACATAAAAAATAGACTGTACTCTCAATATGCCGGTTTTACATATATTTCCACTTATTTTGCCTGCTTATGAAAATGCATACGCACAAAACTTTTACTGCTTTTGCTTTACAAACCATCTCCTGAAGTTTTCCAGTCCTATGGTCCTCACCGCAAAGCGGTTTTTTATTTATCTATAAATCATAGAATCCTTAGAGTTGGAAGGGATCTTTAATGGTCACCTAGACCAGCTCCCCTGCAGTGTACAGGGACCCCTACAGCTGGATCAGGGTGCTCAGAGCTTGGTCCAGCCTGACCTTGAATGTCTCTGGGAACGAGGCTTCCACCACCTCTCTGGCCAACCTGTTCCAGTGCTTCACCATCCTTACTGTAAAAAACTTTTCCCTTAAATCTAACCTAAATCTCCTCAGTCTCCTCTTCTCTGGGCTGAATGAACCATGGTACATCAGCCACTCCTCATACATCCCACCCTCCAGACCCGTCACCATCTTTGTGGCCCTCCTTTGGATGCTCTCTGATAGTTTCATGTCCTTCTTATGTTGCGGCACCCAAACCCATACGCACTGCTCGAGGTGAGGCCATGCAGAGCAGAGTGGACGATCCCTCCCCTCGCCCGGCAGTGCTGGGCCTGGGGCACCCCAGGGTACGGCTGACCCATGGGGCTGCCAGGGCACGCTGCTGGCTCACGGTCAGCCTGCTGCCAGCCAGAGCCCCCGGGTGCCTTTCCGTGGGGCTGCTGGGCGTTTTGTTCAGAACGATACCATGAAAAACGACATCAGAAGCTTTGCTGACATCCAACAAGATGACACCAATCGGCCAACTAGGTGGGCAACCCTGCCGTGAAAGGAGGTTAAGCTCATTAAGCAGGAACTGCAATTAGGAACCGCGCGGCAACAGCAGTTGCTGTATTCAGGATTCTCGCCTACACCCTAACCCTTACAGCCTGCTTTCAGCAGCAGGCGGCACACAGCCGACGCGCACCCGCTCGCTGCAGCCGCCTGCAGCCACGGCACGAGCCGCCAGCGCAGCCCAACC
>WBMW01003636.1:724123-748469 GCA_013396635.1 Penelope pileata | reverse complement strand
CTGAATGGCAGCATAGCTTTACTATACACACATATAAACAGCTGAATATGGTGTGGCTCCTACAAGTGGAAGTGTGCTAGGTACAAACACGGTAGCTTTGTAGGAGTGAGAAACTATATTACCTTTGTAATACAGTTTTTTTTTGGTTGGATTGTTTTTTGAGAAACCGAAGCCAGCATCATAATTACAGAGGAATCCACTTCTGCTGCTGCCCATCTCTCTCAGACCAAAACAAACATCGCTGTGCAGCCTGATCAGCCCACTGTCTCCAGCGATACTGCAGCCTCCTTCCACATCACCGCAGCCTCAGGTTTTTTTTTGTTTTTTTTTTTTAAAAGAAATAGCACAAAACCCAACCAACTGGAAGCCTCCCAGCCAGTCATCCTTGTGCCTCACTCTTCTGGTGGGACAATGAAAATTGACAAATGGATTCAGGCAAAAGACAGTTCCAAACTACCGATAGTGGCGATCGTAAACGGTGCTGGCACTGAGTGAGCCAGGGTTGTATTGACATCAGCTAGTCTGGGGAAGTATTTTAAGAGCTCAGGGGTGCAACTCACAGTTCTCGACACTGAGCTCTGATTTTTATATGCAGTATCAGTGAGATCTAGGCAAGAAACCAAAAGCCTGGCTGTCTTCTGGAAATGCTGCAAGGCTGTATTCCAGCGCATGCTTTTCTAAAGGGATCCTCTGCTTTGAAGAATCTCGTTTTTTCCCCTAAACGTCTAATGACTTGATCCTGTCTTCCCTCTGCAAAAGAGGCGTCCTGCCTTGTTGCACATACTCCTGGGGATCCAGTGGGCCAGAAATGCCATGACATGCCCAAATGACAAGCACATTCGTCGTGTTCAGCAGACAGAAACTTAAGACTGCTGTTTTGCATACAGTCTCTCTTTTAAGTTCCCTAAAACACCGCCCACTTCATTTCTGACCCTGATTTTATTTAAGTGCCTTTGTTGTCCCACACGGACACACTTGCAGCCATGGGTTGGAGAAGTGGCACTGGTTGCCTGAACAGATTCTCCCTGAGCTCTGACAGTGTTGTTAGCATTGCAATGTCCTACCCCTCACACACCCACTGGTTCTATCTGCTGTAGAAGAGCACTTGGGGTTTTTCCTCCCTTATAGAGGTGAAGAACAAGCGAGTTACGCTTAAATGTTTTCCTCAGTCTTGTTCCCTTCTGTACGCTGCTCAAAGTCATTGAAATACAAAACACAAATGCAAGTTTGGAGCAACCACACTGAAACGGGCCTTCCAAGAGATTCTGCTGGCATTTCTACTTTTGTCCCCACTGTATGGAACTAATCTACTGTTTTCTTACAAGAAAATAACGAAACACTTGCATGTTACCCATCCCTTGGGTCTATAAAAGCAACTTTGTGTACTAGTAAGCAGTCAGTAAGTACTTAAGCCATGAGCACGCCTTCTGTCTCATCCTACAGCCTAGTTGAAAGAGCTGATTTCTGTTTTGATACCCACACAAATTTTTGTTTTGTACTGGCAGAAATTGTTGCAGTTTGTATCAGTTCCCCCTCTTTTGCTCCTCCATAGGAGGTGCGGCTGTCATCCCGCCTGCTGGAAGATGATTACAAGGGACAGGCAGCCTGCAGCTCCCAGAACCAGACAGAAGGAGGACGGAGTAAGCATTAAGGTGCTTACTTTCCATGAGAGGAAAAGCTACCGATATTTTCTGTCTGCAGAAGAGATTTTTGCAAGGGAATCATCTTACTTGCTCTGAAGGAAAAAGCTCTACTAGAAGTACACCGCCACAGCAAAACGTGCACTGCCAGAGTTTCATGTTCTTCACACATTATATTTGCACCCAAAACACACGTTAGTGGAATTAACCCACCCACACACAATATTCAGTGAAGCTGTAAATATTTCATTACTTAATTTAAGCAAGACATTTGCTTCCGTAACTGTAGGGCACTCCTGGAGTTTCATCAGCTGCTAAGAAGAAGCAGGCATTCTGCACGCAGCTCGAAGGCACGCTGGTCTCCCTAAGCAGTTTATCATCTGCCGTCACAGCTAGGAAAGGAGTCAGTGGCTCAGACTGCTCCATCCGTGAGGCTTTGCCTTCTCAGCCACAGCCCCCAAGTGACTGCTTGAGACAGCACCATCATTTGCCAAAACAGGAGGAAGAGCCAAACGTTCTTCTGTTCTTATTAGGAAATTCTTGCAAGTTATTGCACGTTCAAGACTGTTCTTAGTGAAGCTTATTGTTCTTTTCGTTGTAATTTCTCATAATTAACTTTTTGAATTGGGAGGCAAGGGAGAAAGGTCTCGTTTGGTTATTCTGCCGGTAAACTCATTGCTTGATCTACAAACACCGATCTGTCTGACCAAGAAAATAGTTTATTATTTCAGTAAACAGGCTCTGTCTTAAGGACTTTGTCAATTTCTTAATTTCCCTTCCTTTCCTTGACTACCAACACAACTATAGTACACGTAGCACATAAAAGCAGTTGAAAAATGGTACATGGGGATGATAGGCGCAAAAGGGAGAGTCTGGCTGAGATCTAAGATAATTAAGTCTTTTTTGGGAGTGGCAGACCTGGCTGCACATGCAAGTGTCATTTACACACAGTTATTACCATAGTGGCAATAATTAACTGTCGAGAGCCATGCCACTAAGGATGCTGTTCATACCCCTAAAGCACAGGGGATGCTGCGCTGCTCTATGGCATCGCACTTGGGAAGCATGCTCACTTCGCCAACCTGAGCTCAGCTGCGCAAACCATAACTCAAAACCTGCAGCACTGAGCTTTCCCACTGAAAATGCATCGCCAGTTGGCTGTCGTACTCCTCTCCCATTACCCCCCCAATCTAGACTCATGTTTCTAGGGCACACAATTGACAGTCGTCATTACTATCTCATAAAAAAAAAATAAAACAGCACTTTTTGTTTGTGCCAGCTCTTTCCTTTTGCTTAGGCTGAGGGATTAAGATACAAAAAAGACAACTGGTTGTTTCCCTTTTCTTCTAAATTACACATTCAATATTTAAAAGTTTTTTTTTCCTCTTTAGTTTCATTCTAATGATCAAAGTCTACAGACTCCAAAACATGTTTAAACGATTCCACTCAGCCACACCTTGAGGTCCTGGCAGCCTTCCCATCTAATGTTCCCCTTGCAACATCCTAAATAGCACCTCTGTGTTTCTGTCATTCCTTTAGCATCTTCCCTGCCTTTATATGCATTCAGAATAAAATTCAGAATGTCCTCATTAGTGGTTTTGTGAATTGTGGAGAACAGATCCTCAGCCGGAGAGATGAAGGTACTCACCTGGAAACAGGTGCATGTGGCGATCCCATCTCGATCCCATCTGCAGTGGATGTTCAGCTACCCCAGCAGCAATCTACAGCACTTCACGGTGGCCAGCTTCCCACCTCCACCCTCCTCAAACAGAACTTAAACAGTCATCTCCCACCCAGGAGCAAGTCACCTAACATTACTGATCCAACACTAGGAGCACCGCCGGTCCTGAGTCCTTAACTTAATTCATTCAAATGTCCTTAATTCATTCAAAGTCACACAGTGGATTTGAGTCCACTCTTCCTGAGTCAGACAAAATTAAGTCTTTTTTTCCAAGAGATTTCAACAGAAAGTTATCCTGTGTTTAAAATAAATAAATCCAACGCCACTGAGACTCCAGTTCCAATATTACTCACAATCACCTCTTCCAGAAGAAGCTGCATTCCGGGTTCCTCTTCATTCTTAGAAATACGCTTTGCGCTTGGGAGGATACCAATACAGTACAACCACCAGAACCCGCAGGCTGGCGTACGGAATTGGTCCCACCACTACTTACCATTCCATAAGTTGCTGGATATGCTGTGAAAATCACTTGTTCGGGTCACTGATGCAGGCAGCAAGCATTCAGTTCTCCCCACTCCTCAGTGAGGATCAGCCTCATTTGTTGGTTCTCCACGTGAAATTGAGGTTCTGATCTACTCGCTATGAGATACGCTGCCTTGGCTTGAATTTTAAAAGGTAACAGGAAACATCAAAACCAGTCACTTTGGTTTCCGGTAATACAGCTGTGAATGCAGAGCCCAATAACAAACAGTACAAAAAAACATTTAATGCAAAGTTAAATACAATACAAACTTTATTAAAAATAGGTTGCAAGTGAAATACAGTAGAAATGGGAAACTACAGCAGTTTTGATGTTTTTCATAGTAATGCACAGACAAATATGAAAAGCACTTTTACACATATTCACACTTGACCCGAATGCCCAATAGCGGCCAAATCCACTCAACTGAAGGTTATAGATATTTTTTTTTGCTAAGCCTTTTTCAGATTCTAGCAGCAACAGCAATTCAGCCACAGCGTAAGTTTTTTTTCCTTAAGAAAAATTTGTCACTGTAAGGCTGCTAGTGTTCTCAAGATAAGTTGGGAGAGGCTTGCTTTTCCTGATTAACAGACATAGCAAGCATGCAGATCCTTCATTAACACTTGGAACCAGTTTAATCTTCTACTTCATATTTAACAGGTGAAACGGTAAAAGCACACTTTCAAATAAGAAACCCTTAATATGTAAAAAATATTTACACTCCAATTTTCATTAACTTGCATTTATTTATCATACAACTCTTATTAAAAGTGATTTCTTTCCTAAGGCAGTGAAAGTCTACCCCTTTGTATTTGGAAGTGTGCACGATTCCCTAAATATATATTTATAAGAGAACAATATGATACAGGAAAAAAAAATCATCTAAAGCCAGTAAAGGGCTTTATCAAATAGAAAATTTGTTTGGAATCACAATATATATTGTCTTAACATCGCACAATGAGAAAAACTCTGATGAGGTCCTTATTCCCAACATCATCAGCCACATGAGCATAGCTGAAGAAACCGTGGGAGGAAAAAGATTAACGATTTAAAATTAAATAAGGCTATTACAGTGTGAAAAAATAGCTTGAACTGCCAAAAATATTTTCAGTACAACAGTAATAGGATGTTAGTAAAGCTAGCTAGACTAAAGAACAGCTCACTAGCACTGCTTCTTCAGCGTGAGTAGAAACGGGTCACTGCCAGCAGACCAGGCCTCGCCAACATTCCCACTCCCAGCCAGCAGTACTGTAGTCAATGCTTCGTGCTACAGCTTTTTTTTTTGCCTTTAATATGCCAGTTCGCTTCTCCGTAGGGAAAAGAAAAACAACAATGAAACAGAACAAAAATAACCCCAAAACAAAGATATTGCTGAGCTGCTAACAGCAGACTTACCAATACCATGCCATGAGTATTTGCCCAGTAGCTTCTCATCAACCTTCCTGGGAAAACTTCCTCTCCGTTCTACCAACCTCGGAACTGGAATTCCTCGTCTTTAACACGTTACCAACATTTAGCTGATGAAGGGCCACTAGGGTAGCCTACCATCTACTGCTTATGTCATTTGTAATTGAACAGGTATCTCTAGGCTTTTCACCTCCACATTTCTGAAAGCCTGATGCACAAACAGTGGGGGTGCATCACCACACACACTTCTCCATAACTACAGATAAATTCCACTTTAGACCCAACAAACGTGGAAGTGTTCTATTCCAAGGTTTTACCTACATGACGTGTGTTACTTCAGTACTAAATCGTGGTATTGATTTGTATTGATAGGCTGATCATTGTATGAACACCACAGAGTATGGCAAACTTGCATATCAGGTCTTACCCAAGGTGGCCCAGATATCGCCTTCTTAACTAACAACCTAAAATGCTAATTCCTACTGCACAGTTTAGTTTAGGCAGTTCAAGCTATCCTCACTCTCTCTGCTCAGCAGCTAAAAAAAAGCGTGTCTGTAGAACACCAGGAAACAGAACTTATCTTTGACAAGTGCTACTTGGTCTGGTGCACAAGAACTTAACCCCCAAAACAGAAAGAAAAACAGTTACCTTCACGTGATTCATATCTTTAAAATTTTACAGTGCTTTCATTGTATAAACCACAAGCTCCTGGCAAAGTAATCGGTTCTCTTGCTATTGCAACATCTCTAAATCTTAATTAACAGTCTTAGATACAGAGGAATCAAAGTCACTCATTTCGGAAAATATTCATTTCCTGTTCATTAGTAGTGCCCCTCATCTCAATCCCTCAATTTAGAGATCTTCAGTTACATCTGATAAGGTGCTTTTGTCTTATTTTGTGTTCAACTCATTTTCCAGTTCCATTAATTTCCTAGAGGCTTTTACTTTATTGGATACATCCTGACCCTGTGAAAAAAGTCGCTGGCGTTCCCTGAACGTCAAGTTTTCTGGTGCTCCAGGTAAATCTGTATCTTGACTGGAATGCGAAAAAAAAAAAAAAAATCTTGGTTATAATTCTCATCTACAATATCCTTAAATATAATAATTCTTAGTGACATGCATTAACTAGTTGACTTCTTTTTATTATAGCATAAGAGTCTTGGTTTAGTGTTCTGCAAGGTTTTGTTCCCCACACAGACCTTTAATTCTGACATTGTGATGTCATTGCATCAAATGAGCAGAAGCAGCTCATGACCATCTCTGGCACATAAATACAAACGATATTACCTGTCAGTTTTCAAAGCAGAGTGCAGGTGTAACTAGGGCTATGTCTGTATTAGCACAGCATTGCTGGTACGGCTTCCTACAGCAGCAAGTGCCAAGGAAAAAGCACCGAACACAAAGCTTTTATGCCTCGGTAAACAAAGCTCCTAGTACTGAAGTACACAGCAGGGGCTGCAACACCCGTGTTGTATTCTGTACTGGCAAAGTTTAAAGTGGAATTGTTACCCAAGCACTTGAACAGTTCTTTATCCTTGAAGCAAACTAATTTTTGTATTAAGTGTTTCTGGCCACCACAGTGAAGATCTCAAATTGCTCTTAGTTGCGGTTGTGATGACATTTTATGTATGTGACTAACTCCCACATAATAAAACTAACACATTTCAGTTTCGTGATCAGAACGCTCTAAGAGCTCTCTGCTCTGCACGCTCCACTGAAACATTAACTACATTTTAAAATGCAGGAGAAGAGGGCTAACAGCTTCTGCAGAACCCTAGCAGAGCCCAGTTGCATCTTCAGTATGCTACACAGTAGGGCTTGTGACTCGCTCACAAGACACGGTCCAGATTATTTATGCTCCTTATAAATCTGATAAGAATCCCACTTGAGAGGTACTGTTCAGATCTGTAAGTACACCTAAAACAGTTGAAGCTTTTCATTCACATTGATCGGTTGACTTTCTTGCAGCACTGAGATTTGCTGTTATAAAGTAGTACTTCAGATCACCTACAGACTTGTGCAGAACTTGCATTTCATCATACCCCAGGATACTGCACAGCTGCACAACACTTCTGTAGCCCCCAGAGATAGGGCAACAACAGAAGTACTGCAGAAGTTAGCCACGTGAATAAAAGTTAACGCTTAATGGATGCCTGCACGTCACCTTTTAGATCGTTTGTCTCTCGGATCCCGATAAACTTCATGGGCCCCAAGAGTTGCTCCCGAAGATCCAGTGTATGAATTTATTCCTTGTGCAAAAGAAAAAAAATAAGTTGAAGGACAGCAGTTGCAACACAAAAGTTTTACATTGTATTTCTTCAAAAAGGTGCAGTGCTTCTTTCAAGAAATAATCTCAATCAGAAATTAAATTTAGAGGGTCATCAGACTTGTACAATATTTAAAAACAATACTAGTGAATTCCATTCCTTCAAAACAGCTGTCTTTTTTATTCCTAATTTTAAGTCAGAACACATTTTGTTCAGATTACTCAGCATGTAGCAAATCACGGTCTTTATCCTGTTATGGTTTACTCAAAGACAGACTTTAAAAGTTGATGGAGATCGACGGAAAGAGCAACACACTTCACTATCCTGTAACTTTACAGGAGATCTAGCTGCGGCTGCTCCCTTTAGGAAGCTAAAAGTAACCTACCATCAATATATAACACCTCTGCAATTCAGCAAGCAGGAATGTTGTGTCTCTTTAGTCTGATCACATAAGCTCTGTGGATCAGAACATGCCTCCTCTTTTTTTTTGTTTTAAATTTCAAGCAAGCATCTTGCAGCACTGCACCTTTAGTTTAAGTTGACATAACACACAGATTTTACACATTACATTAATTATTTCTAAAGGCCACAAGACAAAACTTTTTCTTCCCAATCAAAAAGTCCAAGTTTTTACTGCATTCAAGACCATATTCTCTTAATGACCGTCAGGAAGAGTGAAAAGTGTCAGATTTGTCTTCAGACAGTTCTGGTCTCAAATATTACATGTTATGTCTTGTGAACCTTATTCTGTACAGAAGGAAATGTTTGCTTCTTCCACTGGTATACATAACCTCTCACAAGTACTCAATAAAAGAGATGGTCTGAGGCTGGAATGCACAGGCAAATTTAGCAAGCACATTGTTGGCTAAGTACTTTTCACCAAAAACTTGTAAGCAGATCAAGTCACACTAGGTATGCCAGTTGTATGAAGAATTTTTTTTCCTTTCAGACGTGAGTCTTACATGCATTCAGTACCACCCTTCCTTCCTTTGAAAAAACTGTTTGCACATGTACCACCTACTTTCCGACAGTAGTTTTGGTATTGGTGTTGGCTTCTTTCTTGGTTAGTTGACAGAGCCAAAATGGTCTAAAGCAACCCAGTGGAAGAAGGTTACGAGAGCAAAATTTGCTGAAGCGTGGTTTACTAGAGTTAGCATTCAGAACAGAGAAGAGTTGTCAAGGACAGTAATGTAACAAGAGTCAGCGAGATGGGAGATGGTAAACTGCACAGTGAATTCTGCATTTTGTGCAAACGGCTTTGTACGTTACGCAGGCAGTCTTCAGAGAAGCTTGAGCAATCAGGTGAGGTTAACCTGTTCTCATGGCTAATTTAAAAATTATGAAATAAGAGTATTCAGAATTAGTTGTATGGTTTATGAATTAGGTTATTAAAGGCGAAGCATCATACTACAATATTCCTTAACTGTTACCAAAAACCTAACCAAGTCTTTGTAGATTGTCCTTCTGAATGTTTTCCAGGAAAATGAAAACACACACACACCAAAGAATCACTGAACCTTCCTAAGATTCATCTTTCCATAAAACTTAACAAAGCAGGATTGGGGAATGCATTAAATATGAAATGGCATTCTGGGTTTCAGATGATGGGAGGCAGCAAGAATGGTGGTGACAACTAGAGATGGATAGTTCTAGAGTTACTTAATTTATTACGTGTACAGTTTTCAAAGTACCAAATAAGGAAGGGAAGAAAGGGCCTTTTGAGTCCTATGTGTTGTGATGGAAGGCACGTTTATAGTTGAGTCAGTTTCAAGTAAGAATTTCTAGAAAAAGTACTTTGAAAGAACAAAAAATTCAGTACAGACATGCAGCACAAAAGTTCCATGTGTGAAGCCTGTTTCAGAATATTCCTAAGGGGAAGCTGGCAATGCAGTCTTGGTATTTAAAGGGAACCTTTTATATATAGTTCTTGTCATTCTTTAACTCTTTAATTCCGTGCAATACCAGAAGTTAAGAAAACTAGATTACTTCTGATATAAAACCAAGATTTGAGATTGCCATGGGTTTATCAGTGGACTTGCATACATCACAGGCATGCAACTGAAATATCTGCATTTGTAATGTAGCACATAGATACCACAAAAGTGGCTATTTATATATCTGTCTAATGACTGGACACTGAAAAGCAAAAGCCCTTCCTCACCGTCTTTTAAGATTTGGAACCTATGATAGAGCAAGAGAGGAGTGACTCGAGTCTGTGGAATCCATACAGGCCACTATGTCAAGAGAGCTCACAGGCAATATCAGATTAAACAAACCTTCATTTTTCTCTCTTTAAAATGAGTAACAGTGAGGATGTTTTTTATGCAACTAGGGTGCTACACTGACCCCAAACAGTGAAGCTGCTAAGCATCAACAGTATCAGTTGGGCAGTAATTATAACTGAGCTGAACTACTGACCCTCCAGGAATATTGGAACTACACAGTGCTGCACAGAGCTTCTCTTTGATACTGAAAGCAGTCTGCACCAGAAGCAAATACGCCCTGCAAAAAAACAGGATACCTTGCTGGAAAATGACTTGACCCTCAGCTGAAAAGGATGCAGGCAGGAAGCTCTGAGTATTGTGCACTTGTACAGTCTTATACACTCTCTAAATCATATTTATACACTACTGTATCTGGGTTATAAGTGATTCTGATAAATGGAATCTGTTCTGTGGCTGGTATGCTCCCTATGACCAGAGAACATCATACCTCTGTTTAAAGAAATTAAGTATTTTTCATTCCATGGCCAAAAAGAGAAAAAAGGATATGCCATATACATATGCTTCCGCATTTGCCATTGAGCCTTGAATCTAGTCAACAAGCTGGCCATTAAGGTAGAAGCCAGCATAAACACTTTCCCTTGCTTTCTCAGGTGACTTATTACCCTTTCCATTCTAGAAGGCTGAGTTGATATGCTGGAATTGGTTGTCAAGACAGCTGTTGAATTCTAACACAGGTAAAAAGATTAAACAAGGAGGATATCATGGCTACCACTCCCTTCAGAAGAATACAGAAGAAAACAAGCTTAAGGGGAAATGCTGGCAGATACTGCTATTTCAAGACAAACTTATAAACAGCACACTGAGTAGGATTCATGCATACACACATATTCAAAGAGTGAAGTATGTAAGATTCTTCCTTTGAAGGGGGTTCAAAAAAAATATAGCATGAAACTTCATACTGAGTCAGTGTTGAATTCATGAGTGTGACTGAACTAGTACTCTGCAGAAAAAGTATGGTGCTGAAGTTACTAGCAACTAGAATTCTACTGGAGATTTAACTCCATTGCAGTTGTGCACGTGGAGTTAAAAGAAAAACCAGATGAGGAGGCAAAGAAATACAAGGGTGTAGAACGGGAGGGGAAGGAGCAATGCACAAGGCACTCAGATGAAATTTAGATTTTTGTCTCCCTTTACAGGAAAACTGCACTGTACAAAGCAGAAGTACAGACACGGTGCTGAATGAATTCAACTTACTGCGTTCTGTATGTCTCTTGGTGCCTGTAAATTTAAGAACTGTACCTAGAAAGGTAGTTGAAAAGCCATTTGCACACACTATTGAGAGAGAACCCTGATACCAAAACCAAAAGCAGAAGATAGCTCTGTTCACGAACCCAATAGAGGAAGATTCCTGTATTCAAGAAAGACACACTTTCAGATGCCCTGAGCAAGCACTGGTCAGTCAGACAAAACAAATCACTGAAAGACACAGAGTGAAAGCCAAAACCAACAGTACTTTGAATCGGTTGAGTAACAGATAAATAATTTCTAATTCATTGCGTGAAAGATGAATTTTTACTTTTGAAGAGTTGGGATAAGGAACAAGGAAATTTGAGAGATCAAAACTATTAAAAATGGCAAGATTCACATTAAGATTTACGTTAGATCACCATAGTGAAAATAGTGATTAAGTGAAAAAAAATCACGAAGGAAGTGATTCAATCTACAGCACCAGAGTCGAAAAAATGAGGATAGTTCTGTAGAGAAGATTGGTTTCTACCTTTAGAGCTCCTGGCATGGATGAAACTCGGTTTGTTTGGTGGGGGTGGGGGTTGGCTTTTTTTGGCAGCAGTACTGTTGGCATTGACTGAAGATGACTGGAATGAGTTGGAAAGAAAGAGGCCATCTGAAACTGGGCGAGGCTGGCGGGAGGGCTGCTGTGGTTTAAGGGTGGCAGGAGGAAAGTCACCATAAGATTTTCTTGTGCTGGAGTACTTATCCTGACCTGCTAGATTGGAATCCTCCTCCTCCTCATCATCATTGTATGCAACAAACTTGGCAGTATAAATCGTGTCAGGGGAGAGGACCTGTGTTTTGAGGTAAGAGGTGTTTCGCTGAGGTGGGGGAGGAGGAGCGTTAGATGAAGGGGTTGGGGATGGGAGTTCATATTCCCGTGGAAGTGGAGGTCTGTACAGACCAGGCTCGTCAGGTTCCAGCAATCTTCGCTCTGCTTCATCGTGCTGCCTGCGCCTTTCAGCCTCTAAGCGATTGTAATACTCTTCTTCCTGTCGCCTCTGTAAGTCCAGAGGAAAGAAAAACGCAGTGGTCAGAATGACAGACACTTCAGTCTAGATCTGAGTTTCCATCAGAGCTACAAACATCTTTTCTTGTCTCCTTTTTTGGCAACGAGCAACGCATCTACATGAACTCGTACAAAGAATGTTTACTACTGTGAAAAAAAGGCATTCACAATGTACCAGTGTTACTGTTATTTCTAGATTTACACCAGAGGCAGTGGTAAATCTAAAGGCAACTGCCCATGTGAACTAAGGGCAACTCCAGCATTTATTACTGAAAATGTAACTACAGTTAATAATGGGCATTATTTACTAAAGCTGTAAAGAATCTGTGGGATACAAAATAACTAAAATTAACTGCCATCTAAGAAAAGGAACTTCATAATTCTGCTGCAGGCTTATGCACTGTAAATTAATCAGCAGAGCCTTGGAATAAATTACTCCTAATGAAGCTTCAAGTATAAATAGCAGGAAAACTACTTCCACATAAAAATCCAATTATAAAGAATGTTTTTAAAAAACTATCATCAAATGATGTTTTTCTTTTTATAAAAACATTTATAAAAAGCACATTTCTAAAAAACCTATGCTAATGATACTTACACAAGGCTACTGACCATTTAAAAGGCCATTAAAAGATTTTTTCTGTTCTTAAGCTTTGTATTATTTAATTTTGTTCAGCTCCTGTCTAAGCCACACTGTAAATCAATACATTTAATTTATTTCATAATTTATTCTGTAGCTTGTTGGATAACAAGTGAGAATGTGTATTTGGAAACCATGTGTTACAAATCAATATTTCATCTAACCATGCTGCAACTTCAGCTGGGAATATTTTGAACATTGTTTTGTTTTTAATGTCTTTAAGAAAATCCACTTCAACTGCTCAACACCTTGAGTCAGCCACTCTAAAATAAACAAACAAACGAACCAGATCTTGTTTGTCTAAAGCAAAAACAAGAAACTCATCTCCTTATACTAGTCTCTAAAGCCATCAGTGTGGTCAGATGGTACAGAGTGCCAAGTTCGTAGATGTACAAACACCTCAGTTAAGATCTGTCAGTGGAAATCCTTTCAAGCACGTGATGCACATGTCATTTGGTAGCACTGCATCACTGTCAGAAACCAAGATAGCCTGGTTTTGAGAATTTTTTTCTGCCAGCAAGCTCAGTTTTTCTTCCTGCAGTACTCAGCTACATACTTGAGTCTAGATGCACCTTCCTTCCTCTCACCTGCCACCCATCTTAACTTCCTTCTGTTCATCAACCCATACTGCTAACAGAAAACAATCTAACAAAATAAATCCAATAGAGAAATATTTTAAAATTTTATATCTTCCCAGATGAAATGTCTCAACATTACAAGCAAGCCCTCTTTCTTTGTTCTGAAGCTGCTGCTACTTCAAGCTGAAGAACCCATCCTTTCTCTAAGAGGAGCGTTGTACGAGATGAACAAAGTGCTCTGCCTCCCATTTTTGAATGATAAAACTTCTTAAATTCGAATGATGTTCTCAAGCAATCTAGAAGCCTGAATTTTTAGAATGTATTTGACTACATAGTGACTTATCTGCTGAAATGTTCTTCCTGCTTAAACCAATTAAGCAAGTTTCCTTTCCTCCTATAGTTGTACGAGGGCTGCTCTGAAAACAATGCCTCCTGTTTTGTTGGCAGAAGTTGAACCTTCCCACCAATTTTCTGTTCTGTGTTGTTGCCGTGTGACAGATGGCAGCAGAGGGGCACTCTGACCAAATGGCGTCTGACATGGAAGTGCGGATGGAGCAAAGGTGTGGAACTGAATTCCTCCACGTGGAAAAAATAGCACCCACTGACATTCATCACTTGCTGGACGTTGAAGGAAACCAAACAGTGGATGTGAGCACAGAGAGGCGGTGGTGGTGCATTTCAGCAGTGGCAACAGTGGGCCACCTCCACTGGTGCAGATTTTTATGAGCAGGGCATGCAAGCTTTTGTTCATCGCTGGTGACAATGCACAGCTACTGGTGGTGACTGTGTTGAAAAATAGTGTTCTGTAGCTGAGAATTTGCCCTATCAAATAGTGTGCTCTTTATATCTGTTTCCATGGAAATAATGTAGTTTCCATGTAATTTCCATGTAATTACTACATGTAATTTCCATGCACTTTCCATGCAAATAAATAAGAGGCATTTATTTCAGAGGAACCTACGTAAAAGACAATAGGGAGTACTCATCTCCACTCCTCTGTATTTCATATTTCTCTCTTTCTCATTCATTTACTGCAAAAATACCTCTAAGTGCCATACCTGAGGCACAGCCAAACCCAACACCACTAACTCACCCATTATAAAACGAAGGAAGGCAAGTCACACTAGGGGCTACAGAAAACTGGGAGATACAATAGATTTCTGACACAACTTTTAGAAAAGGCTCTGAAAGCAGACCCTTGTCACTGCAAAAAACCTTCAGCTGGAATGTTGTATTATTTCTGCATTACCACTGACCTCTAGTCACCAGAAATGGCAAATTTGTTTAATCGTTTCTTTTATATTGGTGAAATGATGCCTTAGGCCACGTCCTTTATCGCTAAGCTAGTGCATTTAACCCCTGATGACCCAAAACGGAGCTGCTACTGGCCAGGCTAAATAAAGCAGAGAGGCCTGTAAGAACTCCCGCTGCCCTCGGAAGACCATAACCTTTTCTTCAGCCTCTCTTCTGGTTCGCTCCTCCTCTTGCTGTCGGCGCTCCTCTTCCTGCCTGGCCCTGTCTTCTGCTTCTCGCTTGCGCATTTCTTCCAACTGCTGCTGCCGTCTGCGTTCTTCGTCCTGTAACTAACAGAAACACACCTTGAATTTTTCATCACTCGCATAGGTAAGAGGTTCACAGAACCCTAAGCTGATTATTTGCATCTAAAAATAATTCATTCAGTAGAAAATGAAATAGTACAAATAGACAAACAATACCATTTTCAGCTTCTAAGAGCACGCTCCATTACAGTGTTTTCCCTAAAGTCCCTATTGACAATAAAAGTGGGGAAAAAACCAGAGAGATGCACAGAACTACATACTTAAGAAGAGACAGAGAAACATTTTTAGCAGTTGTAATGAACCCCTAGCAGAAGGCTGAGGGGTGACACGCTCCAGACTGCTTCAGCAATCACAGTCTCATAGGCACTGCAAAGTGAAATTAAATACTTGGAACCAATTGTCCGTGGCTCCAGCTGCCAATTGGCTTTTCATTTTGGATTAGTATTTAAGCACCGGAAAATCATGACTTGTTAGTCAAAGGGTCAATCCATTTAAAGTAACAGGCTCATTCAGCACAGCCTGCAAATAGTCTCAGGAGATAAATAAAATCTCCCAGTGTATCTGCAACAGATGTGTTTTGGTAAAAGCAGAGAGTGAGGCAAAGAAATCTTTGCTCACAAGAACAACTAACGTCCAAGAGACAATACTGCTACATACATGTTTATGACAAACACTGCACAGATAAGAAAAACAAGGCAAACATCCAAACTTTGCCAGGTTCTCTGAAGGTAACAGTATCTGCTCTTGATGGACAGCAGCATTCTCTGGCATAATAATATTCATAAATAAAAACCAACTGGACTACATCCTGCTTTGCTTCTTCCTGTGACATGTTTTGAAGTGATGCTTTTTCATAAGGTCTCTTCTACTGACTGGCGTACTTTCCTAGATGCTGTATTTAATCAATTTTACAAATCAATTCTATAAAAATCTGGTTTTATTTTACTAATTTTCTAATAATTATTTCCTTCTACGGTTCACATAGCATTTTTCTTACAGCTATCTTTTGCCCGTATGCAACAGCATTTTGTGAACACTTGTCTTCTGCATCTTAGAACAGCTATACAAACAGACTGCAGCAGAACCACCTCCAATTTGAAGTGTTAAGAACCACTGTATTTGAGCACGAAAGCTAAAGAATGTAATAATTAATTTCATTTGGGCTGGAATTTGGCAAACATGTACTGGACAGTGCTACCTCTGAGTAAATTCCCTTCATTTTTAACTACTGTAATTCCTAACTCAAAATTATATAAAAGATGAAACTCAGTATATAATGTAGAGTAGGGAATAAAGTAATTAACCTAATGCCTACTCGCATTAAGACTCCGTCTATCTTGTTTATTAAGATGCCATTATTTTAGCAGAGGAAATAATGTTGCTGTCAAAAGGAAAGACAGTTACTAATTCAGAAGAGTTCATGGAAGAGAAGTAATTTCCTCTTAAAAAAAAAAAAAAAGGCAAAAACTGCACAGAAGAAAAAAATGCAGAACTCTTTTGACTTTGTCCCAGTCACAGAGAAAAACCTCAACACAGTAATTACTGATCCCAGATTACTGCATGGATATCTTTTGCGTAGTAACAAATATCCCTATTAAACTTACTTAAGAAAATATTTCTAAGTAAATTAAAGGGAAGCTAGGACTGGTTTGTTGTATTTTCTTGTGAACTCAACTAAGGAAAGAAAGCAAAACTAGGCAAGATTCTATGTGGGAACTGATGTCAACATGTAAACCACAGTAATTGTGGAAGGCAACCCATCCAAGTCAGACTCCATTCTAAACATTATACCAAGGAAAAAGGCCAGAAATGATGAACGAAGCACAAACAGGAAGACAGCAGCTATTACAGAGGGACACTTCACTTCTTGAACCATCAGCAAGCTAGTTTCTACTTTGGAGCTTTCAGACAAAGGCAGGGAGCGATGCAATGGCAAGGCACGCCAGACCACGTGAAGTCGCGTGATTGTGGTTGCATACAATGATATACAACTCAAACCAAACTCCCAAATTTTCAAGATCCTTACACTGCCCTCAGCTAACAGTCAGAGGAGGATACTAGGGAGAGAGAAGTAGAGGAGTCTGGAGCATCAGAACAGTGAAGGTAGGCATGGGATCAGCATGCTTTCAGGAAGTCTCAGATTCCAGACACAACTCATTCCTCCAAGCACCGCTTAGAATCAGAAGTTCCAAATGAACTTTACATTTATGCCTATTTATTTTTGACGAAGGTGGGTTAGATCTGTCAGTGGCCCAGGGAATTCAAGACAAACACTGCACAAGCTGTCAATTAACGCGTTAATGATTCAACAGCTTTCATGTGCCTTTAAATTAGCAGAACAACTATCACCGATGCTCACATCAGACATGCATAAAAAAGCATTGAACATTTTGAAGTGTTATTCATTTTTCTAGAAACAAGGATGTTCCTGGGTATATGAAGGGCCATACAACAGGTACAACTATACCCAGAAAATCACATGAACAGTATGAAAATTAGAAAAAAGATGAAATTAGAGAGATTATTTGCAGGTTACGGCCTCCAGCACCATCTATTTCAGAACTAGCTTGCTCTCTTCTTTTTAAAGCTACATTTATGAAGATCATAAACCCTCTGCTGATTCAGGCCATCAATCCATCTGGCACAGTACTCTGTGTCTGACAAAAGCAAGGAGAGCTGCACGTGAGCCTCGCCATCTCTGCAGTCCGTTCCTCCTGTATTCCCCAGTGTTCAGCACTGTACTAGAGACATTCCCTATTATGTAATCCTTTGATTAGCTACTTACAGGTGCAATGCCTATGAATTTGTCTAATCCAGTTTTAAGGCTGCTGATACTGTCTGCATTCACAGCCTTCAGTAGCAGAAGGGTCCAGAAGCTTACAGCCTGCTTGGTAAGGAACTTATCTGCCTGGTCACAGCTCCATGGACCAAGGCTTAAGCAAAATAAGTAAGTAAATAAATAGGAGTAGTAATAGGAAAAAATATTGCTAGATACTAAATTGGAAAATTCTATGGCTTCTGGCTTGTCCATTATTTCAAAAAGCTTATGTTCTTCACTTTTCTCTGCTGTAAACAGCTTAATGCTGATGAACCACATAGACATAACACTGAATACTTCAGATACACTTATAAGTTACCTGAAGTATGCATATATATATTTTTTTTTTGCACAAAGCAGTGCTAAAATATCCAAATCCATATTTTGAACAGTGATGCTTACAGATTTTTCCAGCAGCACAAATTAATTATACTAACAGGACCTGCGAGCATTGCCCTTCTTTCAAACTAGCACACTAATTATACAGAATACACTTTGGAGGTGCTGTAGTTCTATACCCAGAGAGAAAGCTTTTCCTCCCCCCCACGTACCCAACGAGAGCAATAAAATACAGAATTAACTGAAGTCGCAGCCATCACGGCCCCAACATGAAAGCCCATCATGTTTTAGCTGACAGAGAATAGATTAACCATTTCAAACCAAAATTTAGGAAAGTAAGATACAGTAATTTAATAATTACGTTTGTGTGACCCACTTGGAAATATTAGTTCAGAAGTAATTTCTGAGTTTACAATCCATTTTTTACTTTAATGAGAAAACTGTAACACCTACAAACAGTAGGTTTCAGCATGTGCTGAAAGATTATGTTAAGTCATCACAGGGCTTCCTAAATAAATAATAAGCTGTGTAGGTTTGTTATCAACAGAATTAAATATTCTGTATTATTTGGCTCTCAAGACAGTTTCACTTCAAATCAGAAGGGAATGGTGTTGCTAGAGCTTTTGTAAAACCTGAAGGGAGGGAGGGAAGGGAAGAAATCTTACTTCACAGTTTGATCATTCAAACTGCTTAGTAAGATTTTATAAACAATTACAAAACATCAAGCACACTGTTTTATATTGGACTGCTGCTACAACAAACAAATCAAGCCTGCAAGCAGAACACAACATCGAAAAGGAGAGAAACACAGGGGAAGGAGTCACCACATCAGGAAACATTCAAATGCATGCTTATGGTTAACTTACTGTTCATTGCATCAAAATGATTTTTGAACACCCAAAGATGGCAAATCATCATCCAAAGCACACAGGATGGTTATTAATAATATCAGAAATTGAAACGTGAAAGATATTAAGGAGAAAGAAACAAACATACCAAATCTAGAACAGAGATTGCTGGCACAGCAGTCTGCTGCAGGTAGTAAGAAAGGGGAAAAAAAGAAAGATGCACAGTGAAAACAAAGATAGGTTAGACTTGTTCTATTTCAAAAGCACTTTCTTTTATTTGTTAAGTCCAATGCTTTAGAAAGACAAACTGAATTTGACAAACTCCTGAAATACAGACAAGAAAACAATCAAATAATCCTTTTCTTTTTTTTAATCAGTACTGTTTAGACTCATTCAAAAGCTCAGTTTTTCTCTACAGATGCTGTTTATTGCATCTCTGGTAGTACAGACAGTGAAATGTAACTCATGCAAACATCAATTCAGTTCAAGACAACTGTTATTTTTTAGTTTCAACACGTTCCAAAATGCTGGAAGAACTTCATGCACAAATAGTACTTTAAATCCAGCACTTGCAAAGAAGACTGAAAATGTTATGCAATGCAATTGGCTTTCCACTAATGACACATGGCTCTTTTAGCTCTGCTACAGTAAAACGTTGGAACACTTGTGTGAAAATGGCAGTTTTATATGGATTTTTATGTCTACAGGTAACTGCCTCTGTGCTACAAATTACAAGTTAGCAATGCTGAGCTTTAACACAACCATTCTGCCAAAGATATATTTCTCTCTTTCTTCAGTTTCCAAGCTTGAGGTATCTATTGTTTTAAACAGTAATAAAGTTAGACACAAGAAAATAGGAAAGCAATGCAGACTGCAGCAAACATGAGAAGAGTAAGTTTAGAAAATCAAGCTGCCAAAACAATTCTGAACTCAAATACTACTCAAGCTGATAGCAATCTCTGAATGCCAAAATACAGGTGCAAACATTTCTCAACAAGTAGAAACTGCTTGTCACAGAATTAAGTCAACTTTTCAAGACAAACAGAAGACAGTGAATTACAGAGATAGTTTTTAAGCCCGTGAAAGCACAGTTATTGGCATATAACTTTGGTATCAGTGCTATTCAGAAAAGAGAAAAATTATCCTACAGGAATTGTTTCCCAATAACAAGAAATTTAAGAGATTCTGAGAGACAGCAACTAGTGGTGCAGTGATAACATCTTTGTCAAGCTATTCAGTTGCATTATCTTATTGCATATATTATTAGCTTTTTCAGTACTGAAGCTAAGGTAAGCAAACCCCATCAGACACTGATTGAACTGTACACCATGCAAAAATCTGGGTATATACAAGTTGGAGCCCTAGGCAGGGTACATGAGTTGCTACAACACCCAAAACCACATGGCTCAGCCTACTGCTTCCACCCAGCACCATTAGCATCACTACTGAGTGGTGGTAAATGCAGAGGAAGGGCTGTCTCATGCCCCAGCCTCTGCTTGGGGTGGGCCAACGTGGTAGAAACTCAGTCCCCTGGAAACAGCATGTAGTCAGTGTCCATTTCAGTTCCAAGACTGTAAGTAAGAACTCCTACAGGTAAACATATTTTAAGAAGAAAAGGAAAAAACCCACTATTGTTTGTTCCCAATTCTGCTACAGAGTTTCATAATTTCTAATGTTTTTGCTTGCGTTCCTGTAGCAAATTCCATCCAATATTTAACTTTCTAATCCTGTTCCAGCTACATGGCAAAGTCCCTTTGTATACTGGGAAATTCTACAGTCACAACCAGAAAAGTAAATTTGACTGCCAGCTTAGATACTGTAATAGGTAGTATGATACTTTCATAACACATTACTTAACTGGTGAAGCCACTGTAAGCTAATGAAGGCTCCTACAGCAGTTTTAAAAATTAAAGACAGTCAGGACAGCTCGGTCCTCCTTTACCCTATAAGGACATCAAAACACTCAGACAAATCCAAAGAACCCACCAAGATGCACGTTTACTATGCTTTTCTCTAGAAAGGATTATTCCGTTTTACCCTTGCTCTTCTTTCTGCCTCCAGTCGCTGCATGATAAGCATAGTATCCACATCGTCATCCTCTTCTTCATCGTCATCTTCATCCTTTTGCTTTGATTCTTGAAGTCGCTTTTGGAACTGCCACTCCAGCATGAGTTTGCGCAGGCGGTCATTCTCTTCAGCTGTACGATCAGGCTTGTTCTGAAGATCCTGAATCTCTTTACTCAGCATGTCCACAATGTGCATCTGTTGCTGCTTCTCCAGTTTCTCCTTGGCATCCCGTTTCCAGGGATCTGGAGAGAGGCTGTCACTAGAGGACAGTTCTTCCTTGCTGATAGTAATGTACTGCAGATCTCTCCGCTCAATAGTCCGAGGCTGCTGTTGTGGCTGCAACTCTCGAATGACTGTTTCTTGAGGCCTCTGCAAAGTGGAAGGTTTTTCCGATTTCACTTGTTGAAGAGAAACAGGAGGAACCACAGGCTGAGGAGGAATGAGTGGCTGAGAGCGCATTTGGCCCAGTTTCCTCTCCTGCTCACGTCGTTTCCTTTCTCGTTCTTCTTCCAAACGTGCCTTTTCCTTTTCATACCACCTCTGATGCTCTTCTCGTTTTTTACGCTCAGCAGCAGCTACCTGTGAAGACGCTTGTGCTCCTATCTGGTTTGGCGGAGGAGGGGGAGGCAGAGGCAAATCCATTTGTGGTTCATCAAATTCAGCTGCATAATGAACTGGAGGAGGTGGTGGTGGAGGAGGAAGATCTGTTCTGATGGGCTGGGAAATGGCCACTGGAGTTGGCTGGCTTGTAGCTGGAGTTTTCCAACGGCCAGGTCCACTTTTAGTTAAACAAGAACCAGGTGAAACTGGTTTGGATGAATGGTTCAGGTGCTCTTGGCTAGATGTGCTAGAATCCACAGACGAATTCATCCACTGATCACTGTCTGACTTCCGATCAATGTAGTCTATGTCCTTCCGGATAACAACTTCCAAACGATTCCTCTCCGGCTGGAAAACTTTATCTCGGAGTTCTTCCTGGGATCGAGCCACGCGCTGGAAAAAATTAAACAAACCATCTATTTCATAGTCCATCTCTATTAAAATATATTTGAAATACTAAAAGCCTAAATGGCTCACAAACTGCATTCTTATTACTGAAGGTAATTACTTTTAGGGAAGTTCAGCATTTCTATGCCCAGTAAGTTTCCCAAAACCAACAATTAAATATTCTTCTCAGTCCTTTTAACTCATTCAAGCAATAGAAGATTTTACAATCTCTGAAATGCCTGGAAACCCTGACTGGGAGGAAGGAGGAACACAAAATGGAGCTTAAGTTGAAATCTCCCCAGCTCACAGAGCTCCTCAGTTCCTGACACCCTCTCCCCACCACAGGAGCACAAAAGCCCCGGCAGCTCGGAACAGCAGTGCCAGCACACCAGCTCTGCCATTCAGGCTTCAGCTGGCTTGATGAAGGCTTTTCCTATTGGGAAGGCAAACAGAAAGACTGCTGAGGAGAAGACAAGGGAGCCTCTGCCCATCCTCCCCCGTTAATAAGAGAGATGACTCAGCTGGAAGCTCTCATTACAACAGTCAGTCATGGGTATGGAACATGGAAAGTCCGATCTAGTTCTACCTGCTTTTGGGGCATACACTTACTGGTCTATGCTTTTACCACTTTCTCAGTGTGTCAAACACCCAGTCTTTTTGTATTCAAGCTTGAGGTATCACTGCACAACCTTCAGAGAAGGGATACTGGACCCCTAAATTAGGATTATCAAATCATTTTGTTGCAGCAAATATTCATGCTTTGAATGTTAGGAAATACTGAGCACTGAACACATAATGTACCAATTATCAACAACTGAGAGAAGATTAACAAAGCAAACTCCTTTTCTTCTTCCTCCATCAATGACCTTAACTGTGACCTCAGCAGAATGCCTCCTTTGAGATGAACAAGTGTATTTTTTATGCTCTATTAGTCCAGCAGATCAGAACACACAGCTATTTGTGCTAGTATTTGCTGGAAAGATGCACCTAACCAAACAGTTCGCTAATACATTTAGAGCAGAAAACGGGCATTTCACGTCAGTGAAAAGCTGTAAAGAAAAAAAAAATCCTTTTCTTAAGTCTATTTTCTGCTAATTTCAACTTAGAAGAAGTATTGCACAGTGGGGAAAAAGAATGTTTACACTTTCAACATTTGCAGGGAGCTAAAACTTCTAGTTGTTGGTTTTATGAAAACACTTCTTCAATGTTTCCAGCATCTGTCAACAACTTGAACAGATGGGGTCCATCTCACCAGTTTTAACTGGTCTAAGCTACTCACTTAAGCTTGCCTTAAGGAGGGGAGAGGTGAATGTCCAGATGGCAGTTCATCCCAGCAGGGGAAACGGAAATACTAGCATCCCCCTGCCACAGCACCTACACAGACAGCCTATATGTTACCTATACAGCTCAGATTAGGTGAGATGGAATCACAAAATATGACAAAGTATTTCCATAGTTATATGACACATTCAATAACTTGCAGCATGCTCCTTCAAAATTACCATCCCACTTTGGGTATAGCATCTATTTTCTTTATTGGAGGAATAATTATGCTTTGATATCTATAGTACTAAAATAAATACACACATACATTGAACTAGGCTTCTATCCAAGTGACCTTCCCCTCAATCCACTTGCCAATACACGTGGGAAGGCTCAGTCATCAATTTGTAACTGCCTTCTATGAAACAGTACTGAAGTAAATTAGATATCACTGCTTCTCACAAAGTAAAGCACACTGATCCTTAATAAACATTGAGAATACCAAAAAAAAAAACGAAAGTTTTTTTCCATTTTTGAGTGATGAAGCTGTCTCTGGGGGATTACACCAAAGTAAAAAAAAAGAAAAAAAGAAAAAAAGGATGAGCTAGTGACTGGATTTAGACTATGAAGACTTCATTTCCTATATGGATTTTAGTGAAGTCCGCATTTACAAAGAGTGAAACAACATTGTCTTTTCCACTATAAAGGAAAATTCATTTCAGGTCAAGAAGCATCTGCATTTTCAGAGTACGGAAATATCAATTCAAGCAAAAGAAACCCAAACATACAGCTTTAACTTTTTGTTGTTGTTGTTTTAAATGAGAGAAGGGAATGCCTTTCTGCAAAGATCTTGGATAGTTTTCAAAATACTGTGTTATTTCATTTTTAATACTTCACTGTCGCTTAAACAATGTGCCCTGCAAGCAAAGACTTTTTCCACATAAATCCTCTTAGAGGAGTGAAGGGTTTAGTTTACTTTTCAGAAAACCACAAAACATTTTACAAGATATGAACTCTACTACCATCTACTCCCCATTATCCTGAGTAATGGGGACTTCAAACGTCCCAGATAACAGGTCTGCATAACTTGCTGATACAAATTCTATGGAAAAAAAAAAAAAGAGGGTTCCTGATCCCAAGCCAATCTTGGCAGAAGTACAGTTATCCACCCTTCCCACCCCCTTTTTTCTCTCCTTAAAGTTTAAAAA
>WBMW01003636.1:677728-721874 GCA_013396635.1 Penelope pileata | reverse complement strand
TTTTTTTTTTTTTTACCTCTTTGCATCATTGGGGATGGCTGATTAAGCAGGGTTGCCAGACCATGGTATATTGCTCCTTGTTTTGCTACTTCCAGTGTTACTACAGAACCCGTCCTCGTCATGAGTTCTGCTGCCCTGCAACAGATGTCAAAGCAAATTAAATAAAATCAGGCCCTGTATTACTCAGTTCTTCTTAATATAATTTTGTACGTCATTTTCCTCAAATTTTTTCTAGTAATATTTTGTTTGACAAAACAATCTTTTTCTGACCAATACTTAGCATCACTATGAAAAAGACTAGAGAACAACTGGAATATAAATTTACTAAACAGACAAAACATGCATGCAAAGGTTTCTGCAGGTTAAGATTGGAAGGCAAAATATTTGAAAATTAGAGTAAGAAAAGTTTGCAAAAAAAAAAAACAAACCTAGAGCTCAGATGTGTAACATCATCTCTTCTGTACTAAAAAAAAACCCAAAAAACAACAACCCAAAAAAACCCAAAACACAACAAACAACTATGCACTATGCAAAGGGTTGAAAATAAAAGCCTAATATGTCAAAAAACAAAACTGAGTCCTTTTTCAGTTAGCCATGTAAGGTCACTCCTAAAGTAATGCCTCATTTATTTCCAGGGACACTGCAATAGATACAAAGAGCACAATAACACCATTTGATAGAGCANATATTTAAAAATAAAAGTAAAAAAAGTTTGAAAAAAAAAAAAAAACCTAGAGCTCAGATGTGTAACATCATCTCTTCTGTACTAAAAAAAAACCCAAAAAACAACAACCCAAAAAAACCCAAAACACAACAAACAACTATGCACTATGCAAAGGGTTGAAAATAAAAGCCTAATATGTCAAAAAACAAAACTGAGTCCTTTTTCAGTTAGCCATGTANGTGGGCCTATCATAGGAGGCATTGCTTTTGGAGCAGCCCTCATATTGCTCTAGCATTCTTCTCATGTAAAGACACCAAGAGGAAGTATTTCTTACCTTTCCTGGGACAGGCCCACCAAGCTTCGACCATCCACACTAAGCAACTGATCCCCTGCTGCCAGACGACCATCCTAATTACGTATTCAGGAAAGAAAACAATTCATGCACCATTAACTTCATGCAAATGAAAACAATTATTCATGCATATTAGTAAACAATGGATTTAAAAGTATTTCCAAAAGACCTTTCCACCTTTAACTTCTGATGTTTAAAAATATGACTAACCACATCTGCAGCACCTCCTTTCACAACAGACTTGACATATATTCCAAGTTTGTCTTGACCAGCACCCTGCAGAGAAAGAAACATTAATTTACTACATATGTATTTAATCTCTTGAACATTCCACAAATTTTAACCAAAGTTTTGCACAGCTAGATAAACCACTTAATTCCCATTTCTTTTTTTATTTCCTCAACCTGGGAAAAAACAAAAAAACAAAAAAACGATACAGAAAAAAGTTAAGTTCGCTTAAAAATCAAAATAAAAGTTTTAATATTAGGCCTCTCGAATTGGCAAACACTCTTAGAAGCAAAGAGCATCTGGTCTCAATGTAAGCATGAATAATGAAGAAAATACATCAACTAAAACTTATACTTTTTGTAATGCCCTTCTAATGAGAAATACTTATTCGCACTTTTGAATGCCTTTTTTTTTTTTTTTTAATATAGGTGTGTAATATGTTCCGAAAGACTACATTGTTACCCTTGCTAGCACCCAAATCAAACAAGGTAAATTGCAGATTGCCTATTCTGCTCTGAGCATACATGACATAAAGGAATTTTTACATTTATTAGGACTGTAAAGGCTCTAGCAAAAAAGAAACAAACAGTGCTTTTGGTTTTATAATAAACAAGCAGACATTGTAACTAGTAAGTCTTTTAGAACTATCAAAGCCAATATTCAAGCCCACTGCAGAACCACGCAATTTTGTTCACAAAACAGCCACCTAGAAGTACCTAAGTTTTAAAAGGCCTGTTAACACTAAACGTATTGCTAGACAGCCAATGAATTCAAGGCATGAGAACACGAGCAGCTATTCAAGCCATGCTGCTGTGTCATCCACGTGCTCCAGTTTACGAGACACCACATGTAAGTCTACGTTAGTATCACAAACCTTTCAACTGTCACTTATAATGTATGACACTTTCATTATATACTACAGCAAACCATACCAATTATATCCCTTCAAGCGATGTGCAGATTAGCACTCTAGAACTATCATTAAAAGTTTTCAAAGGAACAGTTTCTAATCTAACATTGTTTTCTAGAATAACACCCCAAATTGCTTCCATATTGAATATGCAAATTCCTCATTCTCCTACTTTTCCAATGCCGCCTCCTCTTTTGCTAGCAAAAGGATTAATCACTTCACAGAATCACAGAATTGCAGGGGTTGGAAGGGACCTCAAGAGATCATCGAGTCCAACCCCCCTGCCAGAGCAGGTTCCCTACAGCAGGTTGCACTTCTGTCATTATAATAAAGTAAAACAAAACGGTGCAGATTCTTCAGAAGCAAGCGTTACACAAAGTTTTCTGAGCAGGTGAAGGATCTAATTTTCCATTAAATGTTCAGTTAATCCCAAATATTTACTCAAAAGCCACAGAACCGAAATTACTTTGAGTCCCATGATTCAAGATTAACATTCAACAAGTTCAAATTTTCATAATAATTGCTGAAGTTATACACAAAGGGAAGGAAAAAAAAAAGGAAAAAACCCTGCTGTAAAAATAACTGAAGAAAAGACACTTTCTGTGTCTGGGAAGAATTTAAAGGTAGATTTCTCCCTTGTTTTTTAAAGAACTCTAAGGAAACATCTAAATGACAGCAGAATGTTTTTTAACTTTATCCCAGAAGAATCAGTTAAAGTTATGAGATGGACAAATTAAAAGACAAACACGATGAAAAATGAAAATTGTGCTTCACAGACAGGAAAGGATGATCCAAGTGACAGAACATCTAGAATTACATGGCAAGATCTCTTACAAGGAATTCCTGAAGAATTTAAATTTTCATGGGAGAAGAAAGAAGTTACCTCAGTATATTTGTAACTAGTTTAACAACGGATAGGAAGCTTTAACTTTTTTCCTTGTAAAAAGTCATCAGAGAAGCCCTAATTGAATGGGCTTGTAAGTGCTTATGGACTTAAGTGTTCCAGAAAAAGAGCAAACAATAATGGAACTAAATTTACCATACAAAAAAATGTGCCAGGTAAGTAACACCAACAGATGGAGAAGAGTCAAGTGATACTGAGCACTGGAACAACAATAGGAGAAAACGTATTTTTATGTATGTATCTCTACATATAACTTTTCTTATCCTTGATTATGACTGCACACCTTAAACGAAGCAGAAACCTGTTTAAGTCGATGATATCTGCACAGTTTTGCAAACAGCGTTAAAAAATATTTGCAATTGCACAAATACCCACATAGTTTCTAAAGGGGCTTTAACTGCTCAAGACAGATCTTTTTAGCTACTGTTTTCAGAGCAGTCTTCATGTATCAGCTCTAACATCTGGGAGCCAACAGAACTACTAGAAAAGAACAAACAAACCGGAAAAAACCATGGTGACTAGAAAACTAGAGGGCTCACATTAAGACCATATAATTCTGACTATTCCCTTACAAAAAGTCATCCACAGAAACCTGAGGCTCAGAAGATAACATGGGTGATCAGAAACATGGGGCAGCTTCCTTGAGAGAACCAAACAATAGACATGGAATCCTCAACTTAGGAGCATTCAAGAAAGGAAGAGAAGGTCTATGGAATTATAAATGGCACAGATGGGATATCAGCTCTCTAATCAGCCAAAAAAACAAGCTTCCTTGTTCATGCTATCAGGTAGCATATTATAAGAAGTAGCAAAAAAACCAAACCAAAAGAAAAAACAACCAACAACCTTTTCCCACAAGATTTCATAGTTCAGTTAAGGAACTGTAAAGAAAGCAGCTGTAGATGCCAAAGATTTATGGTAAAGTCTTCCAAGGTCTTTCATAAAAGTCATACAGATGTAACACGTGCTGAAGAAATTCTGAAATTATAGCAAGACAGAAAATAGGAGGAACCATCTTAAAGTAGCAGTTTGGAAGTATGAAAGAAAAATTAGTTGTAGCTGTGATTTCATTCATTTCCGAGGATGTTTTTGCACTTTATCCATCAAAGAAAACAAACAGACCAAAACACATCTACAGTGCAAACAAAACTTCATCAAAATATACAACCAGCGCAGAGCGCAGTTAACCAGCTACAACCTCGGGAGACCTTTCAGCTCTTTCAAAGAGCCATCTAAGCAAATACCGAATTCAGACATCCACTGTCCAGGGCCACTGAATTCAGAGAATTTCTGCTCACTGGGGTTAGTAAACAACGATCAATATAAAAATCTAACCCAAGAAACAACTTTTTTTTTTTTTTTAAACTACGCATATATATATATATATATATATTGATGCACACGAGAGACATGTTTATGTGGTTGACTTTTTCCTTCTCTATTCAGAAATAAGTAATCCCTAAAAATTGCCTGTAATGTTTAAACTCATTAAACTACAATGAACAGGAATTTTACTAACCCCAAATCTCAAAAGTTAATCTGACTTCATTAGGGCAGATTTATACCTAGCAAGTTAACATACTCATTTTGCATGGAGGAAGATATCAAAACCTTCAGATTTTTTTCTTACCAATAAAATCAACATTATTATGAAGCCCATTGTTAAAATCATTTATCAGAGAATATTATTCCCTGATCACTCAATTTCAACAATGTATAAACAAATGATTTTCTGTATTATTCAAACTAGTCTCAGGTGACAGTTGATAATAATAGGTATGGCAAACTGTATTTTCAAGCCTTTTGTTTGCATGCCTTTGCATTTTTTCTTCTCTAAGTTACTAAAGAGAAAGGAACTCCACTAATTAAGATGCCACAAAAAGTGTGGAAGTGAACCCTTCGTAAATACTTTTGGAAAATTAAGATGTAACAAAAACTCTAAACTGTCATCTATAAATGTCTTCTAAATAAGTAGTAGAGCAACTAGTAAATGTAAGCTAGTGTCCCAGGACACATCACAAGATAGAAAGGAATTTAGGGAGGAAATTACTGAATAAATGAAGAAATAAGTTAATTGACTGAAGGACTACCTTGAGGAGTCTGAAAGATTAGAAAAGAATAGAAAGCTCCATGCAGCTATAGCAATTCTCATTAGTTAAAATGTAATTCTGGCACCTTTAATCTCTAGGACACTGATATAACACACTTAGAAGACACTGCATGGATTAGGGGGAGGAGAAAAAAGGTTTCCAATGCTAGATTCCCTCACTAAAAGTGCACCTGGAAAATGAAGGAAGCAACACGGAACACACCACCCCCCAAGCAGATTTTTTAGGGGATTCTCACTCTTCAAGTCAGACAGATTGCAAACAAAAAAAAAAAAATCAGGAGGATGGAAAGAAAACCAAGTTGATACTGACAAAAGCCAATCATGCCTCTAGTGCACCAAAACAAAAATACAAAAATATTCTCAGCTAACTCAGATCTACGGCAGAAAAAGGTATGCAAAGATTTCATACATGTTATCCAATTGGGCATTTGCCCCTTTTGAATCTAGTATGATTCTGTGCTTGACTACAATTTTTTTTTAAAAAAATCATATTAATGAAGCACAAGGACCAAGCTGAATAACGCAACAATCTAACCTCAGCTTTTAAGATAGCATAAACAATAAACAAGTTATTTTATTTAATGACATCAGCTTATCATGTGCACTGTTTATCAAGCAACACATCAGTGTACAGTAGTCCGTATTTATGAGTTATTTTGCAAGCTCCTCCTTGCTCTCACAGGATTATGCTCTGAATACTGCATTTGTTTCAAAACTTACAAGAACTGTAGAAATAGAAACATTAAGGAAAAAAACCAGCCACTTTTATGGAGTAATCAGACTGAATGGTAATGAAAAGTACAGCGATCTGAAAAAAGGCAACTACTCTGACATGCCAGAACAGTACAAAATTAAGGACGGACGGTAATATTGGATTGATGAATTAATCAAAGTGACAGAATTAAAGAAAATATTTATTGAGAACATATGTTACCCCTAGTGTTGCTATGCCACAAGATAGGTTTATAGTACTTCCTTATAAGTAGCAAGCACAGGAAGATGTGGCCCATGTACAGCACATTAGCCATACAACTGGAAGCTGCCAAACAGCACAACTGCATATGAAGTAGATGGAAAAACAGTAACATCTGATAGGGCCTTCCTAATGGCAACACCATACCCAGTCCCCCAACTGGTTATTCAGTCACCATGGAATCATTAGAAGCAGACAAAAAATTCCACCCCCACCGCCTCCCTGTGTTGCATTTGCCAGGATAAGCAGCTGCAATGGGACAGTGGAAAAAACCAAGCAGTAGAGAGCATCAACATGCAGCTAGGCCCACAGCCAAGCACCCATGCCATGTAGGGACCTTTGGCCCATTGGCACCAAGCTGTCCCACCAGTACCCCAGGCTAAAGGTATTGGAGTGGGAATTAAGGCCTATCTGACGATGGGTGATAACCCCGCAGCAGTTAAGCTACTGCCATCCTCAAACACAGCGCCGCACAAGGAGCTTGAAGTATTAAAACATGAAAACTATGACAGAAATACTTTTCTATTTGCTAGAAGGACAGCAAAATTGTAGTATTAAATAACTAAGGAAAAATTACACATCTGTAAAGCATACCTGCAGGTACTGTGCCTAACCAAACCAGTAATTCTCCAGACAGTTGACAGTAAGGTCTTGTCATGACTTGTCCTAAACTAACACTTGCCCAAACCTGTTTAGCTTCATGTGCCTTGTTTATCACTGTGATTTCAAGAACAGTGTCCAATAAAAACTGGCAGAGTCACATTTGATTAAAGAAAAAATGCATTTCAATAACAAGTGGAGATTTTTTTTTTTTTTTTAAAAATGTTGCATGTATTAGAATATACTTTTGTTTACATGAAGAAAGTCTTCCAAATGACCTTTTGGTACTGATTTGTCTTAAATACATGAATATTTAAATGATTGCAAGCTTCACATAGTTTGCAATATGAAGAAGTTATCTTGAAGTGAAGATAACTTCACTCTCCAATTACAGTTTGACTGAATCTATTAAAAAAATAAATCAAAGATCAACCGTTTTCAAAGCAATATTCTAAGCAAGTGGATTCAGATATCAAGACTACATAAAAACAATCCAGATTTCTTTCTGTTCATAGAAACCATCAGTTGCTCCTTCAGGGGAAATAAATAAATAAATAAATAAATCTAAGACACGGTTTATTTGCATAAATATGCAAATATTTAAAGATTTTATTTAATAATATAGATTTCACACATCATACATGGATGTGTATACACATACATGCATAAATACTCTGTTGAACCATTAGGGCCTCATAAGATTTTAAGGATGAGGCTGTTTCCCCAAGATGGCCTTTTTCATAAAGTTTTACTTTATAAAAGCTATACAGTTTAAAACAAAACAAACTCCATCAAATAAAATGTCTTTAGAGAAGACCATAAAGGTCTGCCCTATGACTGTAATTTAGCTATCAGGCCCGTTCTCAGCTATTGAGTCCAAAATCTTTTATCAGCCTACGCCCAGGGTAGATTTTACTGATTTTTATCATGATTAATTCTCTGATTCCAAACTCTAAGGATGTTTATAAAAACTTACAAAGATCTTCTATGTAAACTTAAAAGCAAGTTTATGCAACAGAATGAAGACTCAGTCTGACCTTTCTGGCAAGTAATTAGTGCAGAAGCAATGAAATAATCCAAGCTTAGAAGCATCTTTAAAGGATACCGGTTTACTAAACTATGCAGCCAGTTTACAAATGTGCTCTCTAGGAGGAAAAAATCAAGTTTCTGAACACCTCCCTGCCCCAAGCGCTCCTGTTCCCTAATGCTGTATGCATTTTGTAGTTTGCATCAGGATGACAACAAGTGTATTTATCTGCTTTACGTACACTACATAGGGCACCTATAATTCACTGAACTACTTGCTGTCAGTCCAAAGATCAGCTCTGCAGCTTCTGGGCCTGCCTGCAGCATGGGCAAGCTTCTTTGGATGTGAAGATTGAAAAAAAGGCCTATTTAGAGACTTTGGAAATCTGTCATCATTAGACAAAATACCCCACAGAGTGCTGTATTGAAATGAGACAGCTTACTCTACGTAGAACTGGTCTGCTAGTTGTGGCCACAGCTGCTATGAGCACTCTGGCTTAAAAAGAGTTTTAGAATTGACCCATGCTCCACATATGTAAATGCCTCCTTTCTCCTCTTAAATTTTCCCCTGTGGTGGTGGAAAAATAGCAAACATTTTCAGAGTTTGACCAAGTACAGTAACAAGCAGAGAAAACATCTCCAATTAAACAAAATGGGCAGTGGAGATTCATACTTGGTGACAGCCAGCATTATTTGCAGGAAAAGAAATATCAAGCAATTAACATTTAAAGCCTGTTGCAGCTTCAAGTAGCACTGGAAAGGAAAACAGATGAAAAATAAATGACTTAGAATTCACAGAAAAGCTAGATTGCAAGCCATACAATTTAACTGGACTCTGAAGCAACCTATGTTAACCTACAAACTTTATATCCAATATACTTGTATGCTCTATTTACAAATAGCCTCAAAAGGATTAAAGAGAAATGACTGAAAAGATTTGGTATTTTCTTTACCAGAATAAGGGTTTTTTGTTTTTTTTTTTTGCTTTGTTTTGTTAAAATAGCATTTGCAATCAAGTTGACTTGTGTACAAAGCAAGTGAGTGAATGTATCTTCTAAAAGCTTGTTTCTTCCAGGAGGCACAAGAACAAAAAACCACAGACACCGTATAATGGACATTCTGAGATGACAGTGACAGAATACATGGTACTGTAGTCTTGCATATATATATGTAAACTAATTTTTTTTCTTTAAACAAAATTACGGCTTTCAGAATCCCTAACAAGGCCAACTGATAAAGGAAAGCAGACACACAAACAGCTGTAGTATCTTCTGTGCTAGCAGACAGAAGTATATGAATTTCTAACACATTATTTCTCTTGTACTTTGGAGCTAGAGGGCTTCCAAAAGATACCGTGATGAAAACGAAAGCAACTAAGTGAACTACAAAAAGCAATTGGCTTAAAGTCGTGTTCTGAGACTGAAATAAAGTATGCAACGGTTTCTACCTAACAGTACTACTCTTGGCTCTAAATGAAACAGGAACACAGTAAAGAGTAGGTAAAGGGAGAACGCTTCACACGCTGCATTTGCAACAGAATATGAAAGGTTTATTCAATAGACCACCTTAACCTTCTTTTACTTTTATAAATGCTGCAACTTACAATGCATACGATACTCCACAAACCCATAAAAGCATTTTTATTTTGCTTGAGCTTGAGTTTTATTGCCCAAAACAAGGGTTAACATTTCACTGTATGCTTGCTCTAACTACTCTCTGAACAATGACACACTGAGGGCTACTTGGAGTTTTGTGCCAATCGAGAAGTTGTATTGTACATTCTATGACACTTCTCTGTTGAGGCAATTCTGAACTAATGCCTCAGCTTAATTATGTCTGTGGATAAAGTCAGGGCAGCATGTAATAGGTGATTTAGTTTTTGGGGAAAAGAGGGAAAAAAAAAAGCATATATGTATGTAAACAGAAACATATATGTGCACTCTTTCGAAGTGATGGCTTTTAGCCTTATAGCTAAGAAGAAATTACAACAGGAAAAATACAGTACAGTCTTCCATATAAATCTGTGCTGCGTTTTCAGGTGGATACAGCTTAATCCAGTATCAGTAGATATGCTATCAAATATTATCAACAATCTAAATTTCTACCCCAAATGAGAATAGTATTTGTGTGGGAAAAACTGAGCACAGAATTTAACTTTAAGAGTCTTTTTCATTGACAGGAGTATAAAATTTATGATGCAAATACTGTATTAACACATATTTAAAATATATTTTGTAGGGTACTTGAATGCCAGAACTGAATGAAGTCTGCTAGAGCAATTCTGAAGACTGTGTACACTGCAACTTTTATGGGCTTGCTAGCAAGTGTCTGCATATAGAAGGTATTAGTACAAGGAGAAATTGGCACATCAATTTAAATTAAAAACAAAACAAGAAAACAACAACATAAAACCATCAACACATACTTTGTTTCAGAAGACATGAAGTACAAATGTCTAAGTGTTCCATTTGCAATATCAGTCTAAATATAAGCAAGTAAACAAGACAAAAATGCTCTACTTGAACAGAGCTGTGGCCCCAGCTAGTCAGAAGAAAAATCATAGTCCTGGCATAGCTTTAGTTTTTACAGGGCATATGAAAACATTGGCAACGCTTTACGGAACACCTACAAGGTATCAAAATTTAACCAAAAATCCCTCTGAAGTTATGAATCAACAAGAAACAAGCAACTTACTATACTTAATTGCCTATTTGTTCATTATAAAGACTAAATTGGCAGCTAACATGCTGTCTTATTCCTATGGGACCAAGAAAACTGTGGTGGGGATGCCAATTAAATTATACATTTTTACTCTGAGATCCTCTTACAAAGTCTGTAAAGGCAACATCAATAGTCCAGACCGCTGATGTGAATTACTGTCTAACATTGAAAAAAAAAAAAAAAAAAATCTTTGAAAACTTCCTATTCAAGCATTTCAATTAATCCACGCTGGAAGAAAAAGCCAAAGATTTTCCTGAAGTATTTAGGATGCGCAGACACGAGAAGACTGCTATGAGAAAATACTGAAGCGTCTGAAATTCTGTCTTAGGATCTGAAACACAAGTAAAAAGCTCATAAACAGTTTTAAAAAAAAAAAGTCAGCTCTCTGTATTTCCAAACTCAGAATAGAGAGAATCAAATTTATATGTTATCAGTATTATTTGTAACTAAAAAAAATTTCAATTAAAAAAATTTGAAATGTTTAAGTCTGTTCCTCCTACATGTATCACCTAGTAGACATTTGTAGAACAAACTTTCAGGAAAATTTCACATTGAAATTGGTATTTCTGGTAGTCTGAAGCCCTCAAAATTAACACTTCAGACTGTTAAACAGCAATGATGAGCAACTGTTTAGAAAATAAGTCAACTTACAGTGACTTAATTTAATCTTAAGAACAAGCAAGACGGTTGAATAATACAAGTTATTTATGATTGAGAGGCCACACGTATTTTTAGAAAAGTAAACTCCTTCCCCAGTATATTTATTGATGAACTGTTCCACTCAATATTCAAAATGTTTCTATTAAAAAGAAACGTCATAATCGTATCCTATTTTAGTAAGCACTATTAAAATAGTTAATCTGTTAAAAAAAAAAAACAAAAAACAATACAACTAGAAAACATACTCTGACCTATATGCCATTAGGGACATACACATAACACACATACCTTAAGCTGCACACATATTTTGAGGTAACTTTTTCTACTGTACTAATAAATTATGGGCAAGTAAGAACTAGAGATGTGCTACGTATCCTTAAGAATGAAATCACAGCATATTAGCTATGATTTGAATATAACCAGCACGAGAAGATGCATCATCAGAATCTGCTCTATCACTTGCAGAACACTGGAATCCTGTCCTGTACAGCAGCAGTCTGAGCAGAATTTAAATGCTTCTCCTCTATGAATGTGTTAAATGCAAGATATCCTAACCCCAGTGCATTTGCATGTTCTGGTCTTTTCAGAAAGGTCTACAGAATATTAAAATCTTACATACACTGTTCGGGATGTCAATTTTAATTTTTCAAGTAAGACTTTAGAGGTGGAAAACAGTCTTTAAGAGGAATCTGGATTAAAGCCAACTCATATGACAAGTAAACATATCACAGGTCATGCTGTTCATGCTCTTCCACAGACAAAACAGCAGTTATCACACCTGAAACTTTAAATATTAATAGTCACTTCCACAAATTTGAGAAGTTTATGTCAAGAACAAGCTAAAAATTAGTTAAGCTTTTTCTTTCTAGATTTTGAAAAGTTAGCTATTAACATGGGACTGTATTTAACTGCATGCTCTATTACATTGTTGCTACACGAACAAATAACTACTGGCATGTTTAAACAAGCAAGAGAGCAAGAGAAAAGTACAAGACAGCATTTAAAACTTGAGAGAAAGACAGTCCCAACAGAAACCTGAACAGACTTACCACGGATTCTGTTCTTCCAACAACAGAAAACCACATTTTGATCTCCGGGACTACAGATCCTTGAAAGAAAAAAAAACAATTCTCCACTTCTCTTTCAGCCCTCTACAGCAACCACCACTCTACTCTGCTGGATTTTCCAAGATACCCATCAAGATAACTGCGCAGGATGCTATGACACAGTATAGCATTTATCAACACCAGCTATAACCAATACAATATTCAGACTCTTACGTAATCAGTTATGCTGTTCTGACTTTCATTTACTTTAGAGGCTTTATTAAACTTTGAAAACTGCTAGAAAAACAAAAAGGCAGCCCTTTTGTAGAAAAGACAAAAAAAATCTCCAAATTAAACAGGAAGTAATGCGCTGGCTCGCAGATGGCTAAGAAGTCACATGCAAAAGCCCCCAAAAAGCGATATATTTTTAAAGTAAACTGCATGCACACTCTGCTTCCAAATCATCTGGATTTCATAAAAGGTTAACCGCAATGTGGTTGGGAGTCAGGCAGCTTTTAACATCAAAACATCTTCCAGGGTTAGAGCAACCAAATTCTGCGCACAACCTCAAAAAGCAATACTTCTCCCCATGCCCGACCTCTCCTACCAATCAGATTTCCATATACCGATTACAAAAGCTCATATTATGCTACAGGATTATTACTATAGGAAAACATGCAACACCTACCAAAGGACAGAACAAGAAGTTAATGTTTCAGGTCGCATAACACGTGAAGTTATACAATTCAACACACACCAAAAAAAAAAAATCAAAAAAAAAAAATCTATGTATAAAGCATTCAGTTTAAGAAAAGCTGTAAGGTATTTTCCCAACTTAAAACAAACAAACAAAAAAAAGCAACCACACACAAAACTGTTTACAGTGATCTGGCACCTAACAGTAGTTTTATAACTAGACTTGTTTTATCTGGTATGTATGCGTACAGCATGTATGCTTGCTACGTGGTTGCTCAAAGGGGCTGTCCTGCCTCAGAAAACACCCTTACAGCAGAATCTGGTGAACAAGCTGATGCATAGCAATCTTGCTCTTTCTGGCATTCTTGGCAGGCCTGTAAAACTTCTAATTAAATAAAATACGGGTAGCTCTGAAGGAGAAATAATGCACTTAACCATTCTCACTCTCATTAGGTGGAAAAAGATCAGACACAGGGTTCCTAACACTTTCAAGTATTCCTCGACTCATCTCCCTTGTTCTCTCGTTCTTGTTTTGTTTTTACATTAACATCAGCATGTTTGCAATCTGCCAGTATCACCAACTGAAGTCAACTACCCTAAGAATAAGCAGGCACTCAGCATTTCAATGCACCTTGTGTCACTTCTCTCCGTGCATGACCTTAGCTTCAACCCAAGGGATCTTTCTGGACTGCTGCAGAAATGAGCCAGCCACTTGGTCATTGAAAACATTTAGCGTGAAAGGGGTATCTAAGGTGTAGCATGCAATTTCCCCTTTAAAAACTCTTAGGCACAGACTATTTACCTACTGAACTCTGCAAACTAATAATAAAGAAATATCAAAACATGATTCAGATGTTTCCTCAAAGATGAGCAGATTACTACAAAAGGACAACAGTCAGTAGAAATTATTTTTTCTTTACAGCCTCCTGAGAATTTTTCATCCATCCCTAGAACACCACCAACCCACATTTTAACCAGCCTTATACCAAGCCACAGACAAGTACCGGGAGCCCATAAAGGCTTAGCAAGACAGGCAGGTCAGCACTGACAGGCAAAGCACTCTCACAGCATGCTGCTGACAGCAACTATTTTGTCACATCACAGGAGAAAACCAACTGTTTTCCTAAGCGAGTTTCAGGGTTGCACTTCACTGTTTGGGACAGTGCCACCTATTGACCAGCCACTGCATTTTCCTTTATTACAGCAGTTCTGAAGCACTCGGGAAGCCAGTATTAAAAAAACATAATTGAGTTCACAACCAAACTGGGATCCTGTGCATGGCAGCAGTAACTGAGTATTTCTGAAATCGAGTATGAGTTTTCCCTTCATCACCCATGAGGTATCTTCACATGAACATCTGACAGCCAACATTTTACTATTAGAAAGACTTAAATCTAATCTCATGCTTGCCTCTCCCTCTTATTTCACATATTGCATACTTTAAACACTTAGAAATGTTTAACAAATAGTTCATCAGTCTTCTTTCCTCAGCAAAGGAGAAAATGAAAATTTTAGAATTATTAAATGCCAACAAGATGGTGACAGAAAGAAAAAATCTACCTGTTATTACAATATTCTCAGCCTCACTCACTCCATTCTTAAATCTGTTCTGCCCTGGTCAACGTGAAAAAATTAACGTCTGTGTATTCTTCCTTAGCCTACTGTTTTTATGAAGCTTATTATAGGAAGAACATGCTATTACTTACTTAAAATAAATACTATACATCCCCTTGAAAACAATTCCATTTAATCGCCAGTGCAGCTTATTTCAACACAAAGCAAAACACTTTCTTCTAACCAATGTGCCGTTGACTTAAGTGAAAATTTCTGTTCTACATACACTAAAACAAAGGATCTGCCTCTTGCTAAACTCAGACAGATTTAAGACGACCTTCCTAAAAACAGAATTCTGGTACTGTGAGATGAGGAGTGCTGCTTCCACCACTCATCATGACATGAAGTTAACATAAAAGTTGTTAAATATTTGTAGAAAAAAACAGAAAAAAAAATCCAAAAAACACCCCCACCACCTACATTTCAAAACAGCTTACACACTGATCAGTAGTACCATTATGTGCTGCTAATGGAAATGTCAGTTGTTAAAGCAATGTATGGGAGAAGCCAGACAGCTCCAGTGAAAACGGAAGTTTTTCATGCCTTTTATATCCTTCTTTTCTCCGTATTAGAAACTAGGTATCACTGTTTAAAGTGAAAAAAATAATTTCCACTGCAGAGTTGGAAATATTCAACAGTACCGAAGATCCAAGTCAGAAGTCTGACACAGGTGTAAGCTGCTGTATCTTAAGATCTAGTATGTTCTTCTCAAATTATTAACCCACTCCACAAAAAGAGGATCAGAGTACTGAGTTACATTTATCAGGTCCTGAGTAGTTTTCTCAATGTATGCTAAGCGTCAGCAGTTACCTAACACCTGCTAGTCCTTTACAGATGTCAGAAATAATTCTTTAAAAGCTGATACCACAAAAGATTAGTTTCAAGAATGGACTATGAAATGAGCAAAGCTGCAGCAAAAACCAAAGTGCTGTTTAGAAGTGAATAACTACGTGAAATAACCTAAAAGCAGTACACAATATGTATTCAGCCCATACACTACGTGACAAGGAAGAACAGATTGTCCTGAAAAGTTTCACGTAGTAGATCACGAAGAGACATTAAGAACAACTTGTTCTATCTGTTGTACATCACATAATTACAGCAAGGACTTTTGGAGACCACAGTCACATAATTCATGACAAATTTAAAACTTAAAGATCCTGCCTGCTGTATAACCCAGTTAATAAAGAAAAATCAGTCAACTTGTGGAGTCTTCCACCTGGTGGCTGGAGTTGTATATGCATTCTATATATTATCAGCAACAGGAGTAGCAGACACCCAAGATTTCATTAAATCAGGGCAAGAGGTATCATTTCCCCTTCACCAAGCTACTCAATATATCGCAGAACTCTACTACGAAGGAGCAAAACTTATGTCACACACGCAGCTGCATACTGTGCAAAAGATAAGGTCTTGGAATCAAAGCAGGAAGTAGATGAACTTCAATGTATATAAATATTTTTATCCATTCATCTAATACAAAAACTAATGTACACAATTTATTCTATTTACCGGTTTCCTTTCCAAGACACTTCTGTTTTCAGCAGAAGTGCTTGATAAGCTTATTTATTCATTCCATTTAATAATGTTGCCAATTTTTGGCTCTGAAAAACGCTGAATAAACCTGTAGTAGACCTTTAGATTTAAATGTCATAATAAATACATTCGTATAATGTTTTCTCTTGTATTACATCTGTGTAATTTATAGAAACATTTCCCAGTCGGAATAAAAAATTATGATCAATATGACATGCATGACAAACTCAAGGAAAACAGATTATTTCACTAATATTTTCTACTGCAGGCTGATTTAAAAAGTGCTTTTTCCGTAACACTTAAACAAACTGACTTCCATACCTTGGCAGCAACAATGCTGAGGCCCATTCCATTTTGTTTTTTTAGTGTTACAGTTATAATTTCAGGTTCTTTCCTCAAAGGCTGAGCCTATCAAACAATGAAACAAAAAAAAAAAAAAAAAAATGAAAAAAGACAAGAGTTCACATGCACTGCCAGGTTAACAAAATTATTTTGCAAACTATCTAAACCATCAAAACTAAGTTGTTAGTGCAGCAGCAGATCTCTAAATCTCACCCCAGACAACATTCCTGGAACCGCATTTTCAAGGTGGAATCTCTTACTGTTTGATTAATAGCATTAAGTATTTAAGTCTTACAGATGTGTTCTGAATACTACCAAAGTTGTACAAAAACCACCCATTGCTTCTCCCTCTCTAATTCAATAAAGAGATTACTAGAGATTCACAATTTGAAATGTTAACGTCTCCAAATGTAACATCTATAAAATCGTAATAACTTTTAATTAAAACTGAAGTTCAGACTCAGAAAAATGAGGGTGATCTACATGGAGCTCAGTTTTTAATACTGCATCTAGAAGATAATTCTGCAAAGTTATTAAGGGGCTAATTAATTTTAAAGGCAGAGAGTTAAAGCCTTGAAAGAAAGTTCCAAAAATTTTGACTTCTGAAAACTCAAAGTCAAATAAAACCCAAGACTACATAATGTTGGGTTCTGAACAGAATAAATTAAGCTTTGAAGCCCCTCTGAATACAAAGTATTTCTTTCATAAGGAATTAAGAAGACAGGTAAATTCCAGTTTTAGTCCTACAATGAAATCAGGAAGATCAAGTGCATACATGAAGATATACATTCCTGTTTAGCTGCTCAAAAAACTACTTAACATAAATCCACAGTCTTTCCAAAAAGTTGTTTTATACATTTGATACTCCTGGTTATCATCATTTCTAAAATATGAAACACCAAAAAACAAAAACAAACAAAAAAAAAGGTCAACATACTATTAAAAAAAGGTTTCTTTTTAGCAACTATAATGAAAAATAAAGATTACTTTACTGAATATTAAGAAGAAGAAAGTTATAGAATGCAGCTTAGTACTAAATGTTGAGTTGGTAACCACCTGCCTATAAAATAAAGCAGTCTGCAGCTCCATTCACATTAACAGTTACTTAGAGATACATCTCCATATACAGTTTTGCCAGTGTTTAAAAAAGGAATTCCTTCACTGTTAACTCCCAAGGCGGGGGAAAATGGTGAACAGATTCTTACATGAGGATTTTACCATGCAACAGCCTTAAAAAAAAAAAAAAAAAGCCACCAACTTAGAAATAATTGCAAATAGTTCCTTACATTTACCAGGTCACTAATGAACTACATGTTTAATGATGAAGCCTGTTTCCCCCAACAAGGATTAAAACTCCTCAAACACAGCACAATGGCTTGCCAAGAAATCACTGTTCAGTTTTTACCATGATTCCCTGAATTAATACTTACTAGCTCAGCATTCTCATGTGACAGGTGACTTTCATAGTCTGCACCTTCAAAGTATATTGTCCATGTGCCAGGTGACCGTGAATGAGGTATTAGTCTACAAAAACCTGAAGGAGAAAGTAATGTTAACATAGCCATGGTATTTTGTCAGCAATTAAAATCAAATAGTCTGCCACCAGGAAATAACTAACGGAATTATTTATCTTTCTTAAGTATATTGAATCTTTCATCTCAGATGAAATCATGTGCTTCACTGCAATTTTATGATACCTATGAAATCCTCTACTTCTACAGCTGCTGCTTCTGAGAAGCATGTATTTATCTGAAAACCCTAAGAGCTCGCAGAAAGAGCTGCAAAATACTGCTTGTACCAGTCAGATTCAAGAGATGCAAAATGTCAAGTCATCCTTTCGCAACATGAGTAACCAGCACTTAGAATAAGACACCACAGAAATCTTCCGCTTTGCAGAACCTAGCTAACTAGTGCCAACTTCAATCTGGCAGAGATCTTTGCCTCAACTCTAATATTCAGTGCAATCCTGCCATTAAAAGCATGGTTTTGTTTACTGAGCAATTTCTAGAACTTATTAGAACTTACTGTAACACAACAGAACTAACCTCTCTGACAGAGGGGGTCCAAAAATTCTTGTAAACCACTTGGAACATTTCTGACAACATCACAGGAATACCCATCTTCTGGTAAAAGAAAAGGGAGCTGTAAGTCGGGATCCTCTTCCAATTGGACTTCTCTGCCATCACTGCGAGCAAGCTCATCAGCTGTATTTTCTGCAACAGTTACTACATTCTCTATCAGTTCCTAGACAGGAGGTAGAAAGACACTGTTACTATAACAGAATAATTTTCATTACGGAAAAAAATTAACATTAAGAAAATACTGAGATTTCATTAAAGTATTTTGAGAAATTGATCATCAGATATAAAACTTCTCCGGCTCTACTTTGTACACAAAGGATGCTGCATTGCCTTATTTGTCAAATCCCATAGATAGTGCAGTTGAGAGAATAAAACTCAACAGCAATTTTTTTTATCCAAGGTTTTCAAATCTTGTGGTACATTTTTACCTGATATGAGAAGTGCATTTAACAAACATATAGTATATGACATGCCTGTGCTGATGGTAAGGTGGAATCACAGGCAACTTTAAAATTCTGAGACTTAAAATGAGTATACATTGTAAAACTAAACATATAAAAAAGAAACATACAACTTGCATATACCAAGATTTACAGCACTGTCAGGACACATACACACATAGAATCAACAGCATATGCAGTTCCCTAGTTTGGAAGGTTTATAAAACTAAGTCTTTAATTCTATGCTTACTGTGAGCTCAGTGCAATACAAAGGACCCCGTAAGAGAACTATCTATTTTTAAACACAAAGAGCGGAATCACTCAAGGTGCAGCAAAGAGCTGCAGACTTTACATTTGGTGCTCAACTGTTCTGCTTAGTACTGTGGGAAGCTCTGTGAAACTGGTGTGCTTTTCAAAAAATGTAGCTACTGTGGTAGCATGTAGTGCACAGCAGGCTTCTTTCTATGTTTTAAAAGATCTGTAAGATTTCAACAGGGTATCTACTACTAGATTGCATGAACTGGTAAAGTTAACTCAGAAGTTAACAAAAATCAAATTCCTAACAAAAAGTAATGGTCCAAGCAACAAGCTGTGCTTCTATAGTCTTCTATTCATCCCAAAGAGTGCACAATGAAAAGGCCTCCTTGCTCTGTCTCTCTCTACGCAGCTCCTCCATTTTTCTGTTACCTTTAACACCACATGCTGGTAAAGTTTTAATGTGAAAGTTTTCAATTGTTAAGTTTGCATTACTGAAATTCAAAAAAAAAAAAAAAGTTACAGGAAACTTTTTAAAAGATCTAACTCATTGTTCTCGTGTACTCAGCGTCTTCAAAGTCGCATGGTCTGCCTTAGGAACCAAGAAATCACCTCTGGTTTGACACATCACTGCATCTGACTGAGCAGACAGAATCAATACTTGGAAGCATCTTTACCTCTAGCTAACCATCATTCTTTCTGCAAAAGAACTCACCTCATATGTGTAATTTTCCTGACATCAAGCCATAACTACTACAATTCATTTATCTGAAGCTTCTACAGATAATACATACAAATTACCAAACTGTAAGAACTTGCTTTACCAAAGATTCAGAGGTGATTTTCAGTTTCTTTCTACAGCTTCTACTTGGCTCCAAAGACCATTTTAACAATTTGGTCTTAACCTCATCCCATTTACACTAAAGTGCCACTCTGAACCTGTAAGGACAGTTTCATTACTTGGGCACAATGCAGCACACAGTCAAGACAAACTCATGCAAGCGTTCTCATCCAAAAGTTCAGTTTCAGCAAATTTTGAGAAGGACGTCAGATAAATCCACTCTGTCTTTAGGAAGTGCTCTTTGAGAAGAGCCTTTGTACCATAAAAGGGACTAATTTCTAAAAGAATTACATCAAACTAGAATATGTAAGTGTAAATACATTTGTATTCCTTTGAATAAATTCCAAGTCTTGAAACTTTTCATATTTGGCAGCAGTAAGTCAGGGTTTGAGTGTACATGCCTCTTTCATAGCAAGGAGCAAACACGTCCCACATACCGCTTCACCACAGCAGGAAAAGCTAGCCATATTGTAAATCCCCCTTCTGACGCAAAGAAAATCTACCATATTTAGCACTGTGGTTCTTTGGAGGTCCCAAGAGAACAATAATAATAAAACGTGGAATTCTACCTATGTGTAAACAGGAAATACAAGCTATGTTCTTTAGCAAAAGACTTTCTTGTTTGGTAGCCAATACATATTAGGAAAAAAAAATTAAAATCAACTGTACTCAAGCTGCAAGTAAAGTTAAGACCTTTAGAGCCATTGTATTAGTACCTTCGATTTAATAAACAGATGTAACCCAAGTTCAATACTGCTTATTATATGAAGAGAAAACTCTACTCTGGCTCTTATAAGAATTACAAATCAATCACCAATAAGATACTTATTTTCAGCCACAGTGTTTTTACTTTAAGTCTATATTCCTGAGGTATGTTAAACAGTACAGCAAGTGACAGAAGAGACTTACTGTTGGGATAAGTGGTTCATCTGGAGCACAGTGATAATTCTGCAACAAAGCTTGTAGCTGCAGAGAATTCAACTTAAAGCAAGTACTGTTAATATTTGGAACATCAGCATGTGAGTACTTGTCCATGGTGAGCAATGTGGTTGCCTGAGGAAAAAAAGAAATGACAAATGAAACCTTAATTCTTGCTTCTGAGTTCTCTTTAGTAAAGAGAGAAGACAAAGTGAGAAGCCAGATTTGCTACAAAAACAATGCAAGTATCCCTAAAACAACCACTAAATACAATTGGCTGCATCTATAAGATGTATGCACACTAAACCTATCAAATAAGGTGTACTGATCCTTCTGGTACTCTTCTTATCTCTTTTTAGCATAGTTACAGTTCAGTGTTTCACATAGAAATTGAACAGCATGTTGGCTAAAATCAGTAATTAATAATTGCACTTAAAATGTTAATATTAATGACGTTGAAAACATGTTTCGTATCTGTGCATGGTACCTCCATGGTGTAGAACAAATTCCTACAAACTACGTTTGTCCACATGCTGTTCTCTAGGAACATAAACATGCTCTTCAAGCATAGAATTATTAAGTGTTGATCAGAAATACACTCACCTGCACTATTCTGCTCAAGTGGCAATCAGCAGCTAATTCTAAACCCTGTTTTTCTGCCCAGGCTTCAATATGACCCAACTGTTGACGAACAATAGCTCCCCAATAATGGGAACATAACCCTGAATCTGGAGCTGTAACTAATCTGTTAAAAAGCCACATGTTGATAAAATGAAACAGCTGGGAGAAGAGCTGTATAGTCAGTGCAGCATTCACTCTACATCGTCGCAGCAGGGACATAGCTCCAGTCAATGTATGCAGCACATCATCTGCAGAAATAAAACAAAGCAAACCACACTGACATACCAAAATGTACACACAGCTGGTTTAGGCCACAAACACTAATACACACGGATACTCAATTCAAGTTAGTGAATGTTAGGTAGAATCCGCATAAATTTGAGTTATACACACCTTCAAAAATAAATTTATTACTTCATATAAACAATACTTTTTGAGATTGAGCAACATTCAACTGACAGTTGAAATACATATACCATGTATTAACTTCCAAAACAAAAATAAGTAAGGGCAAGTGACCAACACAACAGCTAAAAAGACATGCTCTGCTAGACCTATTACTCACAGACTGTAAAGAGGCTGGAGATGTGAAAGGTGAAGTCAGCTTTAACTGCAGAGTCCCTAAGATGTACTTCTCCTGAGAGAAGTAAAACAAATGGTAGAATTACAGTCCTGGATTTCAGAAGGGCATACTTTGATTCAATTATTCAGCTTGGCTTGCTCAGGTATGGGAATCTGCCCTGAAGGGCAAAGGGGCCCGAGATAGCTGACCTTTTAGAACGAAAGCACAAGAACAGTCAGTTCTAGTGTGGAGAAAGTCAAACAAACACAGCAGAAAACAAGGAACTCCCAACTGAAAGGAAAACAGAGGTGGAAGTGGGGATGCGCTACCTAACAGGAATACAGAGACACTGCAAGTATGACATTTGGAAAGCCAAATACCTGAGTATAGAAACTATCAGCAAAGGATGCTGCTATTTACTTCACTAGCAGCATATTGAATGCTAAGGTAAATGTGGGCTCCCCGTTCAGCGTTTGCTCAGTNAAAAAAAAAAAACAGCTGAAAAACTCAATTTCTTTCTGTTGTTGTTTAGTTTTCACTGGTAAAGTCCCTGTGCTTAGCAGCAGAGGCTGTGGGCATAACTGTAGAGGAAGGTCAAACGAGGGACCACTTTACCTAGCTGGACTTACAGTAGTTACAGGGTGAGACAAGATGCATCTGAAATGGGTGGGAAGTCTAGCTGACATCATTGCAAAACTATCATTTTTGAAGTATCATGTTAAGGGTGGAAGATCTTGATCACCAGAAAGAGGCACTGAGGCACTGACCCATTTTCAAGAAAGGCAAGAATGAGGATCTGGGATCTACAAGGCTAGTCAGTTTAACTTCAGTTCCTGGTAAGGTTATGGGGTAAATCCTTCCAGAAGCCACTTTCAAAACATACGAGGTGTCTGGGAAGAGCTAGCATTGATTTACCAAAGGCAAATTGTGTGTGACCAACATAACTGCCTTCTGTGGTAAGATGACTGACTTAGGAGACAAGGTGACAGTGGTGGATGTTGTTCTTTGCCTTGAACTTTAGCAAGGCTTTTGTCAGATTCTTCCACAGCATCCTAATAGTAAAATCATTGAGATAAGACTGGATAAGCAGCAGATTATAAATCAGGTAGAGAACTGGCTGAACTACTGGACTTGGCTGATTTGTGGATATAAAGTACAGTTTGTAGCCAGCTATTAAGTCACCTCTTTCATGTACTGAGGCTGGGACTGATAACATTTAATGACTTTGGTGACTGGATGGAATGCATTCACAGAAACTTCACAGATACCAAGCCGGAGGGACTGACACTCTGAAAGGTAGGTAGGGTTATTATTCAGGACCTCAACAGGCTGGAGTAATGGGCCAACAGGAATTTTACGAAGTTCAAAGGCAACTCCAACTCCTGCTTCTGGGAAGATATAACTGTGCAACAATATTGGCTGGGTGCCATCTGTATAGAAAGCAGCCTTGCAGAAAATCACATAGAGATGCTGGTAAACATCAAGTTGAATATAATGAAGCAGTGTGTCCTTGCCTGAAAGGTGGCCAGTTGCATTCTAAGCTGAAACCAAGCAGGAAAGCAGCCAGCGAAAGGGAGAGATGTGATCCTTCCTATCCATTCAGTGTTTGTGAGACTGCACCAAAAGCAGAGCATCCAGTTTTAGACTCCCTAGCACAAAGAAGATACTGATTTAATAGAGCAAATTCAGCAGAGAGCCACCAAGATGATTAGGGGACTGGAGAACGGGGCATAAAAGGGGAACAGAAAATTGAATTTAGTTCATTCTGAGGAAAGAGCAGGTGAAGTACAGAGCTTACTGCTCTCTTCATGTGTCTAATGAAAGGGTTCGGAAACAGATGCCTGTCAAAGGTGCACAGTGATAGCACAGAACAACAAGTGACAAACAAAATTCGGAACACTGGAAATTTCAGCTACATAAGTATTGCTTACATACATAAGCTACATGGAGAAGTATTTTCACCATGAGGTTGGTCAAATGTTGAAAAAGGTTACTCAGATGTTGTGGAATCTCTGTTCCGGAGTACAGATTCAAACACTCAGCTGGGCAATACTCCGAACAACCTCGAGCATGAGAGGTTGGATTAGATGACATCCAGAAGTTCCCCTCCAACTTATTTTGTTATTTTTAAAAAACAATTCAAATCATTCCTATGTCACTGCCATCCTTTCTCATCGTCCATGACAAACTGACTCAAACAACTCTCAAGGGTTAGGGCAACTTGTAAATATCATTGTTAAGAAGAATTCTAATTAATTGCATGGTTTAGAATATACAAGAAAAGATTAAGTGGTCTAACCTATTTTAGGCCTCTGAGGATTATTTTCCTCTGGATCATCAAGGAATGCTGGCATGTAGTTATTAAGTTCTGACTGCAGACAATGAACCAGGTACCTGAAAGGGAGGAGGGAAAAAAAAATTAAAATCCTGTATATGTTTATTATGAATGCTTCTAAAGAGGACAGATCTGAAAAATTACAAGATTTCTCAAATCAGTCTCATGTATGTGACTATCGTGATCCAAGCAATACTTTTTTAGAAGGATATAGGAAGACATGTTTCCCCATGCCTTTCCTAGAAACGTTAAGAGGAAATAGTCATCAGGGAACAAACACAGCCACTGAAATGCCATATAGCTATCATATTTGCAAGTGAAGGTCATATGCTACACAAAGAGATGCCACCATGTTCTGTAAGATTACAAGAACTATTTTTTCCCCTCCACACAGAAATGTACATTTTTTCCATTTTAAAATCAATGAAGAAGAGTGTTAAAAAAAAATTTCTTATTCTGAGCCAATGCACAAGATCCTGTAATAGTCCCAGACTTTCACAAAAAGGAATTTTTGACTCTTGTATTTATCTTACATTTAACTACTGAAAAGAAAACTTTAATATTCTTTCACTTCTAATCATGGAATGCTTTCTTTAATACTGTTTTTTTTTGCAATTCATCTACGTAATTTCTGTTAAGAACTGAAACTAAAAGGGAATCACTTTTAATTACGAAATGGAAAATATTTTGCGGCTTTCTACTACTCCCCTTTGTGCTTCTGGTAACATTTGCAGCCAGAAAACAAAAGCAATGGCAATTTCAACTAGTTTTGGCATATGTCAGTTATTGCCATCAAGTAACATCTTAACTTCAGGCTTCTTTCTTTCCATGCTTTGTCTTCACGGTTCTGGTCATCTAAAGTTTAATACATCCATTTGAAATCTTCCACATTACAGTGTATTTCTAGGGAAGAATTCACACAAAGCCAAAATTCTGAAACACCATTTTGCATCCAGCCTGTTCATGTACAGAGGAAAATAAAATGCCATTGCTTCCCAGCCACTGAAGCATTCTGTCTTCAATGACCATCTAGTTAACCGAAGCAGCAAAGAGTTGTTTCAACATACCAATTATTAGCACTGATCTCTGGTAAAAAAGGCATTGCTTCATTAACAGTTATTAGTCACTTACAGATGATACTGAAGTGGAAAAACTTTGTCAAAATAGCTACTTGCTATACCCTGTTTGCCCATAACTCACCGATTAAAAAAAATAAACAAAACTCTGTGAGTACATACAGAGTAGCTTGGTGTTTCTCTCATACTCTTCGAACGTTCAGGAAGGGATAAGGACTCAAAGTACAAAGCTCTTTAATAATCAATCCCAAACCATTAAGCCTACTTGAACAAATGCTATTCAAAACATCTGAAGGGTTTAGTAGAGCAGTGTATTCTTTATCAAATTGGTTTTTATGAAAATTACGAAAGTAGTAACTACAAATATAATTAGAAGCCCTGAAGTGCACAAAGTTTGTTACATTATAGGTCCATAAATATTTAGTACTATATATTTATGTATCAGCAGCAGAAATAATCTCTCCCTATACCTCTATAAAAACCTTCAATTATAAAAAATGGAATCAAATTTGAACATTTAACTAGCACAAAAAAAAGCTACAAAATATTAAGCAGTTTGCTAAATGCCCTGAGATTAAAGCCATGTGTTTAGCAGATATTAATAAAAAAAATCTGCCATGTACATACAGAGGAAACTCAGTACTAAAAACAATGATTGACCTCTCAACATCTCATTCAGCCAAATGTGAGAATCAATACCTACCAAACTTCCCCTGCCAAAATGGGAAATCCAAACAGATATTTATTCTTTTGATGAAGAAGCATGTGAAAGTGATGCAGATGGAACTCCTGGCATAACCTAGTGATCTGCAGTCATAAAACAAAATAACTGTACACTGAAGCCTGGTCTCTCTCATCAGCCCTCCTTCTAAGATATTTAACAATACATACAAGACACTACTGCTGTAACTAAAATTTGAGGAAGATGTAAAGTTATTCTAAACAATAAAGGGATAAAGCTGTCATGTTAACATATAGGATGTTAACTGAAACAGAATTTCAGCAGCCTTACTTGAATGCCATTTGAACCAAGTGCGCCAAAACATCCTGAGCATCCACGGTGATTCGGCTAAGATCTCGGTCTTGCTTTATGAAATTCAGTAATTCAGACGCATTTGCCATCCAAAAGGCAAGTGCCCCAGCAATATTCTTCTGTTTCTGTAAGTAGAAAGAGGCAAGAAATAATACAGAGAAATAGCTTTCTGATGAAACACTGCCATTTAAAAAGGCTCCAAAAGATAGACCAGTACCTTTTCCCATTTCACCAAACATACCTCAGATACCAGATATTTGCAAAGTGTTTATATACAGTACTACAGTTGTTGTAACTGGTAAGATCAATTTTAACATGTTCTCTGAACGCACAAAATTCTGTTAAATTGCCAATAGCAGTATCAACAAAGCCAGGGCATAAGCATCTAGTTACATAGTGCTGAGAGCTTAACTGCAGTATCTGGTAATCTTGAGAGGTTAACTAAATGCAGTATCTGGTAATCTGTGCGCTTTTAAGCACATATTCCCTATTGCCCCCTGCCACCCTGATACTGCCCACGCTGGCATTGATACCAGGTGGTACAGTATCAAGTACTGATCTATCTCACCATCTCCCGACCACAAATGCCAGGCCAGGCAACCTCAGATGAAATCCAAAGAATAGGAACCACAAACAACAAAAAAGGAAAATAAAGGGAAGAAAAAGAACTTTGGTCATTTCATATCCACATTGAAGTGCATTAAGCAGAAATTATGGAATGCCGTAAAAGTTGCAAAGTCAAAAAAGGATTTTAGTACTGCATGTTCCAGTTGCTGAATGAGTGTTATGAACCGTTCAAGTCCAGCTGTTTGAGTATTGTATTTTGATATGGAAGCAGCATGAGAAACTGAGCTAAGCCAACATAGCTAGGATCAGTTCCCAGCAATATATCCTACCTGATCAACCTGGTCTACCTCCTGGAGAAAAACGGACGAAGGAAATCAAACAGAATAGAAGAAAGAAACTTGTGAACAATCATGATAGCTTTAGAAATCAAACACTAAATATGAAGGCACAACACTTATGTTCACAGTTACACAGAGATGCATTAATCAGTAGCTATGATGCAACTGAGCCCCTTTTGAAAAAAGGAATTACTTTGATAGGACTAATAGCACAACAGCTAAGAGCTGAAGCGCCCATACATCACAATTCATTTAAGGAATGCCCTGTAGCTAGTTGACATCCCAGAGCAGTTGGTTGGTTATTCCACACTCAGTGCACCACAGGCAGCAGGGTAACTAGCCATACAAGTAACTGAACCAGAGAGCTACTTGCCCACACTGCTGCAATGAAGACAATGTACACACAAAAAGGGGGACATAAAATCCTCACCAGAAAAAAAAAAACAGAAAATACAAAAAAACACGAACAAATCCAGAACAAAAACACAAAGCACATTTAACATAAAGCATCTAAACACAGATTAATACATGGTTTTTCAATTAAAAAAAAAAAAAAAAGAACAAAAAAACAAAAACAGTGTTTTAAACAACAAAAGAATCAAATGAAATACCACAGTAAAAGCTTCTTGAATACTTGTATATATAAGCTACATTCAGTTGAGTAAACAAAACAAAACAAAACCCACACAGATATATCTGTCTGATTACTTAAAACTAAGCTCTTCATTCTTTTGGCTTTCTTATATCACTCTTCTCCCATGTGCATCACAATAAACTTAAACATAAAATATCTGAGGTGTCATTTGCTGTTACTATTTTAAGTTAGTAAGAGTTTAAAAAAAAACAACAATTGTCACTGCCTTTGTGTTTCTTCCCTTTTTCCAAGCAAACAACCCAGGGGCTCTGAACTGACTGAAGACAGACTGACAGAGAACAAAAGGTGCTCCTTCTGAAAACAGAAGTTAAAATTTGAAGGGGATCAGAAATGTCATAGAATGATTTGAAAATCAGAATACACAATACTGGATTGCCTCCATGAATTTTCTATTCCAAGATTTTTATTTCAGTACTTAGCCTTTTCACAGCACTCTCCAATTTTATCCCTACCCCATACGAAGTCTTCTATGCTATTTATGTACGCTAATGCAAAGACTGCAGAAAGCCACAAAACCAGTTTGTTAGCAAATGATTTCTTGAGTAACTTCAGAAAGCTATCATGTCTCCCTATGATCTCAGGCAGGCAAAATTAAGATCAAAACTTTGATGTTTCCAGGGCAGTGCAAGGTTTTGTGCACCCTCCCTTCTGCTTTGTTTTAGGTGTCTCTCTCCCCTTGCCTCATATCTGTCTTCTCCATCTTTCACACCCTCAGATCTCTTTCAGTGCAGACATGGTTTGCAGCAAATACACACAAAAAAGCCATTTGTGATACAAAGTTAATGCACAGCAACTTTACTGTGACAGCTGTCAAGGCAAACACCCGTTCTGCCACCTAGATGAAGTAATGTGACAGGGCTTAGCTAGTACTGTTTATAATCCTAAAAGATAGACCCAGACTACTTCTTCCTGGTCAATCTTTAGAATCATAGAATAACATCATTTACATCGGTAAACACCTTCAAGATCACCAAGTTCAAGCATCAGAACCAATGAAACCAACTTTAGAACTTCTTGCTTTATTTTAACCTCCAGTCCATTAGCCTTCAGATTCACTGATGTTCTACTCTTTCATTCCATCTGTAATTTCCTATACTCCCTCTCTTCCTCCAGCTTTTTCTTATTCTAATTTTCTTCATTTTCAGACTACAGCTCTCTTCAGTTTATTTCTTGAAAACTGGACAGCATCTTTCACATAACACATATTCAGCTAACACCTTCCTTGTCGACATCTTCCCTAAACTTCATGTTGGAGATTAGATTGCAGCTATGGAGATGCAAGGCTACAGAAATGGCTTTCCACAATGGATAGACCACACAGACACTTGCATTTCACAATTTCACAATGCTATCAGCAGGATTACACAAAATACATTTGCTTGCAACAAACACAAGGCTGGACTTGATTTGGGAAGTCATTCTCAGTGCTGTAAAATCCTGTCTTCACCGTTATTCTATTTTCTAGCTTTATTTTCTTTTGTGAGAACTGATGCTTGAGCTTGCCTCTCTAGTATCCCTCGAAAGCTACACGGTTATCCATTTTAGTTCAACACAAAGAAAACAGAGCTTTGTTTTCCCACTGTCCCCACATCCCTTTCAGTCCAAATCTCTTTTGGGTCATTGCTACTAGTTTACACCAGTTGCATAAACTGAGTCATTTTCTTTATTCAGCCCTGCAACTTCCAGATAATATTTGAAGCCTATCCTTTCATTGTTTCCCTTCTATTCTCCCAAGTAAATCACTTATGTTCAAGCATGAGAGCATTTCATGTTCTCAGCTATTGCCACAACCTACCCTCTGACCAAAACAAATTCACTCTTCCATAAGTAGATTTTTTTCAGCAGAAAGCAAATATTTAACTCTTGGTATCATCTCAATTTTATCAAATATCCATTTACGATGGTATCAAAACTCAAAGCAATGAAGTAGTCCTTAATTTTGTATTCTAACCACCCATAGCACATACATGGAAGGATTTTCTTTTCTTACTATAAATTGTCTTCAGCCCTGGCATTTTTTCCCACTCTTTCTTGTGAAATGTGAGAGCCTGATGCAACTGTTGACAGAACTATCTCATTACAACATCCTCCCTCCTGAGAACTCCACTAGATCTTTCCAAAACCTGAACAAAAGCTGAACAGTTTTAGCTTGCCATGACCTTCATGTCACTATTTTGATATTTATTTTTTTCTTCTCCCTCAGATCAACCTCTTGTCTAACATTTGCATTGTAAATTCTTTACATCAGGATTAATGCATTTGTAATGCTTGTACAGGGGCTAGCACAGTAGGGCCCTTGCTCTACATGGGCTACTAGGGCAGTATTTTTTTTGCCACAAACGGGTGTTTTAATAATGTAAAAATGTATTTAATTTTTTCCTCTGAGGAAAACCTGCAAAGAGGTTAGAATAATTGATTAGAAAGGATATCTGAAATAACGTTGCTTTCTTAGGAAATGACTGTTACACTTTAACAGCTTCTCAGTGATGCAAGCCATTGTCTGATTTCATAAACAATCCAATGAATCCTATCCCATACTCCTACAAAAAACCAGAACTCCCTCTGTACTTCTGTGGAACTCTTTCATATGTAGTATCAGTAACACCACACTATATAGGAGACAATGGAACATTTGAGAATTTATATTTCTCTTTATAGGGCAATTGCATTAGCTTCGTTCAAGAAATCCAGTATTATTACCATTTTTGTGGTTACAGAAGTTGTAAGAGGATCAAAATTCAGTAGTCACACTTCTTAATATATTCATTTCATGCATCAACCACTGCAAACACCCACTATTCTTTAGTAAACATATTCAACTTGTTTCACAAGAGTTTATGGCAAGAAATGCTTGCCAAACTTTTATCTTCTAAAAAACAGAGTAACAACTTCTTGTCATGGAATATATCTTCAGAATGACAGTCCCTCCCTGGCCTCCCACATTGCCCAGGAGTTCCTTACAACTCACATCAGTCATTGACACAAAACAAATGCTCACATGGGAAATCAGTACAGACTGTCTGCACTGATGGCTAAACTGTAAGAAAAAGACTAAGAAGGCTACCAAATAATTTACAACACATTTAAATCCCTTGACATGTTTTTGCAAAGAAACTCACCTGTATAACTCCTTCCATCATATTCACCATCTTGTTGACTATTGCAATGACTTTGTGAGTACGCTCAGTAGGAGTGATGTCAGGTCTGTACTGGCTTGACAATACATACCGACATGTCATATACAAAACATAGGTAGGTGACAGTTTAAAATGAACTGTTGAGCTATTTGTATAATTTATAATGGCAGATAAGAAGGCATCTTCAGCTGTGGAGAAAGAGCAAAATAACAACATGCCATAAAGCCAAAAGACAAGAATAACATTAAACATAACTTGGGGTAGGGGGGATTCTTTTTGTGAGGAGAGTGCGTAGAGGGGAGCGAACACTCTAAATTAAGTGTCTATTATGCACTACAGCTACTTAGCCATGATAACACACACAAAGCTAGAAAGTCTCATCATCGGGAAACATTTCTATTTCCTACTTCTTTTGAAAATGTGGGTCTTCAAAGGAGCAGGAAAATGCAAGGTTTCTCTCATTTACTCCAAGAAAATTATTTGTTACTTTATGCTAATAAAAAAAACAAACAAACAAAAAAAAACCTGTCTTTGCTTGCTTACAAATCTATTTAGTTTCAAATATTTGAAGTGATATGGTGTTTTTCTACCAGACCTGAAACCTTAGAAACACAGGGACTAAAATGACAGAAGTTTAAGTACTAAATGAGAATTTGATCTTTCACCAGATTTTGATCATGATGCAATCCAGTATTCAAGACACAGAGAACTCTATATAAGAGAATGAACTCAATGTACTTTTAGGGAGGTGAGATCAATTCTTTTTTTTTTCTCCCCCAAAGAAAAAATTGAATATCTGAAGATCAGGAATTGAAATGCAACTAGAATTAGGTATGCTTGAACCCACCTCAGTATCTTCAGTACCTTTTCATCCTCCCCAACAAGATCAATTACATTAGTGGATAAGCTAGCATCCGTTCAATAATTTTTCTCTTTAATGTTTACTTAAATTATCTTTTAAGTTTTCAAACTGTCTGAAATACTACACTACAGAAAAAGATGTCAACAGGTAGGTGTTTATAATTTCACAATTTACTCACAGCTTTCCCTGAATTCAATACTGGCAGGTAGGATCAGTTCTGGTCCATGGGTATCCTGAGGTCTACAGAAAGAAGACAAAAATTGAAATAAACAATCCACATGGGTGATATTAAATCCACTGTAATATAATAGATTTCTCCAAATATACTGGTACACAACACCTTTACCCCATCTATCCCCACAATGTTTTCTTTACCTGTCCTCTAAAATCATGCCAGCTACTTTTGCCCACAACAGATCACAATATAGACTTGAGCTGCCCAGTCTGCATTATTAATGAACACCCTGTTTTACACTGTATGCCAGACTGATAGGATCGGTTTGCCATCTGCTGTTGACAGGATTCAAGTAACAGATTATACATGGACATATGAAACAAAACGAATGAAGCTTCACCTGTAGCTCTGCTACAAAAATAACGTACTTTGCTACCTTTAATACTCTCCAACATGGATGAGAACTCGGTCAACTTATGTCCTTGACTTTCCTTGGTTAAGCTGACTGAATTGTTCTTTCTAACCAACATCTATTAGAGAATTCACTGAGCATGAAAAGAAAACTTATCTTTCTGGTGTCTACAAAGGTTAAACATTTCATTCCTTCCTTAAGCAAAACTACTAATTGGGCTGTTCTCTGCAGTTAGGCACATATTTTTAAGAAAAAATGTAGAATCTTAACTTTTGCGTGCAATAATCACTTTTAACCACAGATAACAGAACAGTCTACTTTCTGCTTTCTCCAGAAACTTTAATAAGGACAATAATTTAATATGATTACAAAAGCCTCCTTCTCATACGAAATCAGTCTAAAGACGTAAAAAACTTTAGTCATGTCACAAAGGAACAAAAGGAAACTCAGGAGATATACATTTGATGTACCACAATCTTTGGAATTATTCAAGCTATCTCCTATATTAAAAACTAAAATCGGGAAAGTAATTCTGAAAGCTGATGCCAAAAGATCTAGAATGAAATGTTAGCATACCAAATTAAAAAAATGAACAGAAAACAAAAAACACGTGCACCTCTGCTTTATTGTTGCTACTATTAGTTTTTTTTCTTTGAAACTTGCAACAAAATTAAACCAACAGAGAACTATTATGACATTTATGTAATGCTGTATTATAAAAGAGCTCAACAAAACTAAACTCTAGGGAGCTGAAAGTTAAGGAACAGGTCTCCATGCACAATAGGGCAATACGTCCTCTAATTGCCTCAAGTTCAGTTACATTCCTAGTGTGACAACATACTCCCTTTATAAAGGGCACTTTCTCCAATTTTTATTGATACGAATTTAACCTGAACTAATTTTTCACCATCTCCAAGAGCTGGAAGCGCATTGTCTTCACTGAGAATTTGATCACTTCCATAAATACTCAAGTTATTACTAAAATAGGACTACAGTGATAACTTAAGAGATACCTTTCATCTGTCATTACAGGAATGGTAATAAGATATGGAAATGCTTCAAAAAAAAAAAAAAAAAAAAAGGCTGCTAAAGCACATATTTCACATGCTGATTTTATTTTCTATAGAATGAAAAGATAGTAACCCCTTACAGCACAAAGGAGGGGAACAGGGTCGTCAGTTTTCCTTCCAATAGGAGAGGGAACAGCACAAGACAAGAGCACTTGTATGTACTTGCACCAGACTGCTTACAGACAGTTTTGGAAGTTGACTTTAACACAGAAACAATTACGAAATAAAAAGAGGACAGACTTCTTTTAAAAGAAGTTAATTCAGTTTTACCTGTAAATTAGCACTCTCTCTACAGACAGATGCAGTAAGTCATTTACTTCAGCTACATGAACAAGGCTTTCCTTCAGTGCAGATTGTAAGGTAAGTCCATATACAATCCCACTAACCACACTGTACCAGAAATAGGAATGACCTGGTTATTTCCCTCTCCTGAGTCAGTCACATCATCGTGCAACTGACAAATGGAAAACAAATTCCATGCAATTGTACTTTTGCTAATGGCATTCCAGATGACATGCTTGACCATGAATCAACAATGACGTGACATGACTATCAGGTTGGCCTTACAAAAAAAAAAAAAAAGAACTATAAAGAAAATACTGAAACAAATGAATATATATATATTTAATATTATGAAGGCTCTTGCTTTATTAATCCTGGGTTTTATTTGGAGTGACATCTCAAAGGAAATCTAATTTGTCATAAGGAAAATCAGGTAGTCCAAAATACTTTAATACTGCCTGATCTATCAAAAAAAAAAAGTATCAATTTTCTTCCCCCATTGTAAGAAGTAACAGATTACACATTTCCTACCTGCTCTCCTGTCTGCGATAATCTTGCTGCTGTTCTATCCTAATCATGGGCTTCACCATTCCTCGTTCAGCTGTGCTGGATGCTGATGATGTTCTGTCACCATCAAGCCTGCTGGTGCTCTAATTCAGAACAGTGGGACAGGTGTTTAGCATGCAGACATAAGATTAGTCAGTGTTTGTGCTTATCACTATTAAAATGAAGTGCTAATTTGAGGCTTGAGAAATGATGGTGAATCAGAAAAGATGACTGCAGCACAAAATACAGGAACTCAAGCAGGTGTTTTCACCACAAAAACACAGACGAGCACACTTGCACATCAAAAGATCCCAATGGCCAGCTAGAAGCTGCTATTCATTAATGTGTTGCCAGAATATATGTCAATTTTTAATATCTTTATTTAAAAGTTCCATAGATATCAAAACAAAGTAAGAATGAATTGTCTCTTATCTGAAGCTTTCATTAACAAAGTTAAACATATTCACAGATTTAAAACAAGTTAAGTTCCTCTAACTCTGTTTCAACAATAGCTCCAAGTGCTTACACTATTGATCCATGCCATAGCTTAACCTTTCCTTACGGACAAAGTCTGATCTGGTAGACAGTATACAATTTTCCAGGATAAAAAGGGGCAACACAAATCATGTGAGTTTTTATGTACGGATCTGTTTGTTTCATTCAGTGGTGAGCAAGATTTTAATTTACGCTTTCCAATTGCATGTCAGATTCTATCAGGAAGAGGAATAAAATGTTGCTTTTAGCAGCAAAATTGCTAGCAATTATTTTTCAGTATAAACAATGGAATAAAACTTACACATTTTCTAAGAAATTTCCACAACTAAATAATTTGTTTTGTCACAAAAAAAAATGACCGAAAGGCTGAAAATTTAAAGAGTTTAAACAATTATTTTTTTTCAGGACTAATGTTTCAAACTATGAATCACTTTTCACCGCTAGGTCTCAGAGAACTCTAACAAAATTGACTGTTGTCCATTTTCCAAACAAAAAGCCTCATAAAAGCAAATGTTGGAAAACCAGTGATACACTAGTGATTTAATAAGTAGTCAGGCAGATTCTCAAATTGCAAGGTTCAAGAATATTAAATTTTCCCAAGCTTCTTTACACAATACACAAACGTATTTTTCCAGTGAAATTGAAAAGAATATGAGGTATGCTATTTAGTATCATGTCAGAAACTCCAATTCTGAGCAATTTTGAGGCATTTTAGTATTTCATCATATGGCTGGGGCTTTTCCTGTTGTTTCTTTCCCTCCTTTCTTTCTTCAGAATGCCACTAAACAAATTCCTATCAGTTAAAAAAAATGCATCAGAGACGCAAGAAAGCATTGTCACAGACAAAGAAAGGAGAAAAACTGAATCAGAAGTCTGTGGCAAGGAAAAAAAACACAAGTATATTTAAAAGCTATCAGAGTATTATTAATACCTACACCGCCATATCATTAAATTTCTTTACAACTATTTTGATCTGATAATAGTAGTAATAAAACCAAAAGAAAAAATCCTTTCTGTGAGAACTGCTACATTTCATACTGCTGAACTAGTTCATTCTTACACTTCATCTGAGGCATGCAATTAGAGCAGCCATTCATTAACCACTGTGTCATTTTACTCAGTTTGCTTACTCTTGGAAAATGCAACTTTGGCACAGAATCTATTAACAGAAAGACAATGCAAAAAGAAAGCAAGAAGAGATAACAGCCTCATAAAATATTTATAACTACGATTGCACAGACAGTTTCTTTGATCAGTGTGTGTATAGGAGCTCTACTGAAGTCAACAGTCACATCTTTTCAATGTTAAAGTCCCAGTTAAGTTTAACATTGAACACTCTTTCATATTTTATATAAAACATTTATTTGCCCTATAACAGATGATATAGTCATGGGCTACATACATAAGACATTAAGAAAACATTTCTAACATGGACCTCCACACGCATGTAATGGGCCTCTGATTAATCAGTTTCTCCTAGTACTTTATTCCAGGCTTGAGCAGTTTTCCCTTTCTTAAAAAAAAAAAAAAAGGTACTATTCTTGGCACAGAATGCATGCCAAATGCCAATTTGAACTTCAACAAAATGGTCTTGTGGGAAATAAACAAATAAATAAACACATGTGACAACTAATCCCATCCAAAGAGTAAATGGCTGGGGAGAATGATGAATGATGCATTTACCAAATACTATTGATAATATAATTTTGACCTCATGTGAACTTTTATTACTTATTATTTATTTATAATATGATACCTTGCTTGCTGGTAATGCTGTTCCACTGTGAACATCTCCCTCCAGATCAAATGTGGTTTCCTGAACACCTCTAAAAACAACATTCGAAATACTTTTTATAAATTATACATGTAAACATTTAACAAGAGATAAAGTAGCTAAAATTAGTAATTAAAATCCCAAAATGTATATATATCATTGGACATGCTGGCACTCTGCCTTTAAGGAAATTGATGTTATTTCCAAATGGAAAGTGCTTCTCTGCATGTTTGGTACATTCTATGAGTATCAATTAGATGTATTAACTTTGAACAGCTCACAGTAATTTTCTTTGACATCAGAATGGATGATTGGCTTATCTTTTACCTATAATGAAGAACAGGAAAAACCCATTCCCTAAAATTTTCTACTGTGTTTTTCTTTTTCTTTTTTTTTTTTTTTTTAAAAGAAGCACACAGTGTACTTCCACATTACAATAAACTAAAGAAAAATGATATTTAAAATAGACAATTGCTAACTGAGCAGATTAGACAGAAGAGACTCACTCTTCTCCAAGCCAAAATGTTTATTTTCCAAACTACTGCATACTACAAGCAGTAGTTTCATTTTGACCCTGACCGGATGGAGGACATGATGCATTTTATTCCATGCCATACAGTCTGATTTTAAGATTGTTTCTACTAACCATTTCTACAGCCACTAAAAAGAATACGAGTCACTAAACCATAAGCAGTATTTTCATTAGGCACCCATTAAAAAGATGAATGTAGAGAAACAGCAGGATGCTCTTCTGGACTGTTAGTCCTCGCAGCACAGAAGCCAGGAGACAAGTGATTACGCTGTAAAAATGGTTGGTACATTGAAACGTTTAGCTCCCTACTTTATCTGAATACTTCATAATGAAGCAGACACTTGCTAATCCTAAAAAAAATCACAAGGTGGAGCTCAAGCATTAAAATAGTTATTATATATTTAATATTTAAAAGCAGTTACTTGGAACTCAAACTCATGCTCTAATCATAGGCTATTTATAATGCTTTCAAATCTCTAATTTTCCAAGGCTCATTATTGTACTCACCCAGTTTTGTGTCTTGGACCTTTGACCATAAGACTTGCATCAATAGGTCTCTTAGGAATGATATGGTCCTGAGTGGGATCCACAAACTTGAACACATGAGATGATCCAAACTGAACCTTCATTCCACTTTGCAGCATAGTGGTTTCTGAAATACGCTGACCTTCCACGTATGTTTCGGCATCAATGTTTCTTGGGGTTACAGTAACAACGCCATCCATATTAGTAAGGTCACAGTGATGAGGCAGAATTCCTGGACCAAATAACTAGAAACAGAAATCATCAACGTGGAATAAACTAAATTATACTGCAGCAGAAAGTAACCAGTAAGACCAAGCTGCAGCTTAGCCTATTTACAGACTAGTAGCATAACTTTGCCTGCTTATGAATTCAACCCAAACGTGTGGTACTAAAATCAGTTGAGTTTCACTTCAATTTTCCTTCTAGAAGCAATAATAAGATACGGAACCAAAGAACTAAAACAAGCAACAATAATCCTTTAATTAAAAAGGTTTTCACTTTCTTTTGTCCGTATGCTGTTAAAAACTACGTTTTTCTCCACTGTGTTTCAACGTAAAATATCACAAAGTACTTCTAAGTCAGCTAGCCACACTGACATGGATACAGGGTGCTAGATGAGACACCCTCCCCTAGAATCAGCCTCATAACTATGCTTATACATTTGGAAAATCCTACCTCACTCAAAGGGGTTGAGAGAATACGACGTGAAAGTCATTAAGCTGAAAGAATAACACTGATACATACTAGTGGATCCAGTGATATAAAAAAAATGAAAAATTAAGAAAATAAATAAAAAGAAAATAAGAAAATAAATAAATAAATGAAAAAGAAAGGGAAAAAAAAATCCCATTTTCAATCATCATGGAACCATGGAATTGCTTGGGCTGGAAGGGACCTTAAAGCCTATTCCAGTTCCAACTCTCCTGACATGGACAGGGTTGCCAATCCAGCCCAACCCTGAACACACCCAGGGATGGGGCATCCACAGCTTCTCTGGGAAAGCTGTTCTAGTGCCTCACCACCCTCTGTGTGAAAAATTTCCTCCTGACATCTAACCTAAATCTCCCCTCTTTTAATTTAAGTGTTCCTCCTTGTCCTATCACTATCAGACTGTGTTAAAAGCTTGTCTCCCTCCTGTCTATAAGGTCCTTTTAGATCCTGGCAGGACAGAATGAGGCCTACCCACAGCCTTCTCTTCTCCAGGCTGATCAAGCCCAGCTCGCTCTTCGAGCTTTTTTCTTCATAGAAGAGGTGTTCCAGCCCTCAGTTCTATGATCTAAGTTGGCTTTTTCTCCATACCTGAATAGAATTGTCATCAAACTTTTCAGTTCCAACTTCAGTGACACTTAATTGTAGACGATAGAGCTTTGGTTTATCTCTGGAGTCAGAACCATCTGTGGAGCAAATCAAAAATACTAATTTGCGAATTAAAGCTCAAATGCACAACAGTCTTCCTGAAACTTAGAGTAACAATATTCATCCCCACCAAAAATACGAAAAAACAACAACAAACAAACATTTGAGTGACATTTATTCAAGATTTGTTGTGTACTTGTAAGTTGTTCATCATAGTTTCACCATGTTTACGTGGAAAGTAAACAGGGCCCTGGCAACAGAGTGCTGTTATCTGCAAGTACAAAGAGCAAAGTAATCAGGAACTACTACCCTGAACATACTTTGGAAAGCTTTAACTATCAAGGAAATAGAGAAAGAAACACAATTTTTGTTAACTTCTTAAGATATGAGGCATACAAATATGGTTTAAAATGAATTTTGTAATTAAATTTAATTAAACTTAATTTTAAATTAAACTTAAATTTTAAATTTAATTTAAAATTAAAATGAGATATCTGCATATTTCTGTAATATTTATAGATTTCAGTAAAAGCACAGATGATCAGCAACACCTACTATCAGGCAGCTGACATGCCAAACTGTTTCCTGTTCACCAGATACTAGAATAGGGTGAACTTTTTCTTTTTTTTAATATTCTCATTTATCTATGACAGCTTTCTTTAGTCTTAGTATATAGAATTGTAGCAATTATGGCCTTGTCTTCATAGTTCCATTGATTCATCTTTTCACCTCACAAAAAAAAAAAAAGTAGGAAAAACTAAAGTAAAATAAAAAGTTGCAAGATGGACAGGATGCAGCGTAGGATTTAGTTGCTGTCTTCACAGGCTAACATAGATGGGATCTGGCATATACATAAATCCTCCCCACTTCCTTGAAAGCGCTTAAAATACTAAACTAAATGTTGCTCTTGACTTCAGTCCAATTTTTTCGTCCAGAGGGAAGATGCAAAAACAAAACACAAAAACAAAAAAAACCAAAACATGGGGAAAAGGGAGGCTGCAAGACAAACTGTCTTACCTGCAGACATAAACAATGGTTTAAAGTAATTCCAAAAACTTATTGGAGACTATTATTAAAGCTATGGCCCATACAGTGATATTGTCTTCAGGAGAATACTAGCCATCTTCAAATTTTAAATTAAAAGTCAAATATTAAAAAATCAGGCTTATGGAGATTCTGTTAACTCCTAGCATTCCTATTTATGAAAGACAGAATGCATGCCATTTAACCGTAAGATTTCACTTAATCTATGAAGCACTCAATCCATCCTTCAATGAAAAGTATTCAAACGAATTAGAGTCAACGAGACAATTATAACAGTTAAGAACACTGAACAAAAGCAGAAGAACAAACAAACAATAAAACAGAACATACAAAGTGAACAAAGTGGGGAAGAATCACCAACAGGATTTTAAACTGTATTGATACAGGTAGGAGTGTAATGGGTGCTCTGAGCAATAAGCTTCTCCTGAGTGTGTTGTGATGTTAGTGGGACATCAAGACATCGTTCGGAGGCAGTTCACAGATTAGTATTTATAAATACCAAAATTACGTGCTGACACAATAGACTGAACACATTTAGAATCACTATCATAAAATGGTAGCATGTCATCTTTTGTAGGGGAGTCGAGGGAATTGGGAAATGGTATTAAACACTATATTCTTCATTCAAACATTGATTTCTTATGATAACCTTCTCCTGAACCCTTTGTATAGGAATCAGAAGTCAGGCTTCACAGCAGTGATTTGATTCCTATGCTAAATACAGTTCTTGCCTACCCCAGACATTTTCATTTTTGACATCTAAAAAACCAAAAAGCTTTCAAGTATCTCTACAGATTTCTGAAATATTCCGTGAACATGTGTATTTCACATGTTCATTTGAAATAACTTTTGGATCTCATCCCTGAGTTTAGCAATTGTGTATAATCAATCAATACAAAATTCTTGGCAGTAAGCATTTACCTCACACCATCATTTTGCCTCAATACAGATGCCTGCCACATAAAATGAGTTTTCACATAAGAAATACTTTGCAGTATCACAATGTTTCTGCTGAGGCAAATTAAAACTTTTGTTTCTCTGGAGTGTCTGATCTAACAAGAATAAAAACAATACAAACCTTACTTTGAAACTACACTTCTAGATACAAACATTTTCTTTCTTCCCAGGAAGAAATTCAAAGAGTTACACAAAGTTATCTGGAGCACACATATAATCATCCACGAGTAAAAAGCCAATTCCTACAGTACAGAGTATCTAATCTTGAAGAGAATTACAAGTTCTATAAAGGAAGAAACATCTAAGAAAGACAATTTTACTCTGGGGGAAGGGAGGGATGTAGAAGGGAAGAAAAATTGCTTCATGTGACAAAGTAAAGTCTTATATTTTCTGATTTTTCACACCTAGAAGCTCATCTAAACGTTTAGAATGCATTCCTCAGAGCGCATTATAGGAGCCTGCAAATTCTGCCCTGCCTACGTCAAAGCTCAGATGATCGAAGTCCAAGAAGGCTGTTCTTAGCCTCTGAGGGACAAACTTCAAGACTTCTGCTGGTTTGAAAAGGAGATGCATATGATTTAAGTCATATGTCTCAAGGACCAGAAACAGTGCAGAGAAAAGAAAGGTCAAAGTTCTCAGAAAGATGGGCATTGATAATCAATATAGGAAAAGCAGCAAAAGGTATAAGGAAAATGTATGAATTCCACTAAAAATGGTTCACTTTATATGCATACAAGCCTGGATGGCTTGTACTCTACTTATGACACGCATGACTAAACAACATAAGTAGAGCTAAACAGGTGCAAAAAAATTCTAGTGGTTCTAGTTGGTTGGGTTTTGTTGTTGTTCTGAAGTTTGAAAAATTGAATTGGACTGTCTGCCTCCCAGACAAGCTAAAAAACTGAGGATAACTATTCAAGAAATTGAGTTGGCCATACATGAAACTTAACCATCTACCTGACAAGCTTTTTTCCAGTAACATTGTGAAGCTTCAAATAAACTTGGTACAGTTGGCCTTTGAAGCAAGTTTCCCAAGTGTGTCCACCCTCCTCCCCATGATGGAAGCACACATACACATCTGTGTATACTGCCTATCATATGTGGAAAGTTTTCATTTCAAGAGGTAATCCTCAATCAGAAAGGAAAGCTTATTATCTACAACAAAGCAGGAAACAGTGACTCAAAAAGGGGTTTTAAATATCACTATAAAACACACAGTGTACAGCAGAATGTACCATACACTACTCTTCACCTATATTCACTGGTGAAATTGTTTATACAAAATGTGTTAAAACTGCAGTGTTCTATCACTTTCCATGCTAAGGATGAAATACAGTTTCCATGGTATGCTTTATGCAGTTAAGATTCAACACTACACTTCAAACAGTGCTATAAAAACGTGTAGTGAACAGAAGTGAACAATCACCATTAAGTAAATCAACTCAGTGATTTCTAACATAAATACACATTTTTATACAACAGAAAAAGACAACACAGGCCTCCCTTCATTGATATAGCTTTCTAATGTAGTAATTCACCACAAAAGGTGAACCCTTTATCACTTTGGAGATGGCTTCAAATTGATTTTGCTAATTCAGTGCTTGAGACAATGCAGAGAAATAAAAAGTATCTACTTAAAATCAGACTAAACAAAATGATGAAAATCAGATCATAGGAAATGAGTCCAAAGTCAAACAAAAACATCTCCAGCGGGATTGTGTCTATTTACTTAAAACTTAGTTTAAATCTGCATTTGTAAAGTAGATTTCCTGCATAAGTTACCATCTAAACTCTTGGTACTTTATAATTAAAAAAAAAAAAAAAAAATGGTTTGGCAGATTTGAAATACCTTGTCAAAGTCAGGAGGTGAAGTCTGCTATTGAATTTCAGACAAGATATGCATTGCTGCCAGGAAGAGCCAACAGCAAACATCTGTGGTAACGGAAGATTCAGTGAGGAATGTGACAGACAGCTAAGCTCCATCTAACTAACGTGGAAAAGTATTACCATGATACTGCAGTTCTGTTCTCAGAAAGAAGGTTGGCTGGGGAAATTGCTCTGGCCAAGGCTTTCAAGTTTCTCCAACTTCTAGTAAATATTCTCTTAGTTGTTATACCTGAATGTTCCCAGCACCTCCCATGGCTGTCAATTCTACAGTTCATAGTGGATGTTTTGTAATGAGGCAGGGAAAAAGGTTTTAGAGGTTTGGGTTTTATTTTTTTAACTTTGTAAATTTTTATTTTAGACTAGCAGGACAAATATCAGAAAATGTATTTTTGCTATTTTTCTCACATCTTAAAGATTACGATAGACCAACTGAAGTTAACAATATCCTTGAACTCATCAGCAGTCAGATTCACAGACAGTTTTAATGCCCTTTCCGACTCAAACCATTCCATGATTCTGTGATAATCTAGAGAATATCAACTCTTCACAGTACTGTCATTTCTCACTTCTCTCTATTACTTCCAGACTCATCTCAGTGTACTGGTACAAGACTTGGAAGACTGAGACAATTGCTGACTGCCATATACACAGCCACAAGCTACTGAAGTGCATCCTTTGTTACACTGTGCAGAATCTGATCTTCAGCCTCTAAAAGTAATATAATCAATGAGCAACAAAAGCAGCCGTGGGGAACTAGAAAAACAGGATACACTTCCAGTAGCAAACACAGAGAATTAGAGTAATGGCGTAGAGCATGAAACTGAAGTCTGGCAGATTCTTCTCTAACAGAGCCAATGTTTTGATGGAAGTACACTTTCATAGGAGTTACTTCTATGATAAACAGAAGTATTCTGAAACATTGTTCTGAAGAAAGAGACTCAAAGAACTCTTTTTCACAATCTGACATTAACAGAAGCATTTTTTTTTT
>WBMW01003636.1:662325-677715 GCA_013396635.1 Penelope pileata | reverse complement strand
TTTTTTTTTTTTTTGCCCCTCAGCTAAGATACAACTAAATTTCAGTATATTTAATGTCCAGGTGTTCCTGTAAGGGAATGTAAGTTTATTAGCTCAGTACACTCCACAAAAACATTCCTGCTGTCTGCATAATGCAATGGAAGTCTGAATTCAAAGAGTTGAGCACTTGTGGGGGAGTGCATGATACATGTTTGAAGAGTTCTTTAACATCAGTACTGTACTCCACAGACATGAAAACATGAATAACACACCATATACTACTTTTACAGCAGTCTGCAAAACAAGGCAAGGAAAATTATATTAAAGGAAATTATATTTTGGTAGAAATTTCATCATATTGACTCTCAATGTAACAAGAAAGTAGCTTTATGTCCTGTGTCTGGCAAACAGACAAGAAAAATTTCTGCACATTACACTTAACTATAAGTAGAATCAAAGATTCATAATGACTTGTAGATTAGGTTATCAACGACAAATACTACAGATAAAACTGCTGTTTAGTGTGCCTAAATCTCTCTGATGAATGCTGTTACTATTAGACAACAATGTAAAACTACCATTAGAAAAACAGAAGGATGTTATGGAACACTACAGAGCAGAAACTAAGGTCATTTTCTAGTGGTCCAAACACTACTTCCTGCAAAAAAAATCATCCCTGATTACGTCTTCAACGCATCAAACGTTAAAGAGCACACAAGTTCCATGACATTTACCAAATTCACTTTTCATTATGAATTCTGCAAGCAGATGGATCAAAGAAGGATTTCTTCCTACCACAATACTGTTTGTAGACTATCCTATGAAATTTAATTGTTAATTTTAGCTGGAAGGTTGAGCTCTTTGGATAGCAGCACATTCATGATCTATTTGATATTTGTTCACAGAGAGTAATTAAATTGAAGCTGACAAGAGAGATAACTGCTTCACAGAAGCAGTCCCTTGGAAAAAAGTAAGATAAGCAAGATAGTCTTTCATTTGTCAAAAAGAAACAAAAGATTCACAGCCAGCGATGTTTTTAGTGACTAATGAGAGAACAGTATTAAACATAGCATTACCTTCATAAGCGTGATAGTTGTAGTAGGCAAAGTGATTCCTTCTCCCTGGGGTTAGAAACACATGCAGAGGACCCAGGTGAAGGCAGCACCAGCAGACAGATACCATGCAGAACATGCGGAAGAGGGCAGGAAAAGAAAAAGACAGGAAAGGGTGAAAACTGTAGCCGGACAACACTTACTCAATTCGTAAGGATGAAGTGCATTTAACTCATTCAACTTTAGAAACTGCATAGTATATAAAGACATCAGTACTACAAAGCTACTGAATGAGACAATTTCTATTATTGTTTAGAAAAGTAACAACAAGCTGTTAGAAGAAAAACGTGAACAAAGGTCAGTCCCACAGGCAATGTGCAAAGGCTCAGTGCATAGCCCTGCCACCTGTGTCATTTCAGATTGTTTTTCCTTTCTCAGTTAATGGATGTCTCGCCCCACTGCCAAAGCACAGCACTTTAATACTAAAGCAACCAGGCTTCATGAAAAGCAACAGCTTAGAGAACAACAGCAATAGGAAGTACTATTACGAAAACACAGAATATTCATACATGAACCTAACTTCAGCCTCTAGAGCACAATACAAAATATATTTAAGACTGTACACTGCTAACTTTGCCTGTCGACAAAACAAACAAAATAACCCACAAACCCACCACTATTTGACTATAATCAGAACTGCATACCAAGTGTTAGAGTAATCCTTTTTTCAGAAAGGATTTCAACCCTGCCACCTAAAAGGTAAGCAACCAGACTTGAATTTGTACATCACTTGTTTGGATATCTGAATGCACCCAAGTTAGACTTCCTAAGCTGCAAATAATAAAGCCATAAAAATGTAAAAGTCCACATCCAAATAATTAAACATGAAGACAACAGAAATTAAGAGTTGAGAAGTTGTACCCGTTTTAAAATTTGCAGTTTTACAAACAAGCTTCCTCAGATGTTCCTAGATCATAAAATTGTCAATGACAAAGCAGCCTAAAGAGTTGTAACCAAGTCTAAACTAAAACACAGCCTTGCTAGTGATTTGAAGTTTACACACAGGCTGAAAAATGTTTAGCAAATGAGTTCAATTTAAAAATTCATGTTCTTGTCCTTCTAAAAACATATTTTTAATGCACGACACCGTCAACTCTTCTTAGGTATGCTGCAGGGTACTTCTGAACAAAAGATAAAACAGAGTTAAGAAGGGCTTTTTTGTTTTTCTTCTTTTCCCCCTTCCTCCAAACAGCCATATTTGCAACAAGAAATAGGATTTACATAGATTCTAAGTGCTTTGAAAATGGTATAGATATGCACATTTTTAAAGTCCCAAGAATATCTCCACTTAGTTCAAAAAGGGAGGCCTCTGTACACTTAGTCTTCTGTAAGAATGGTGGATACAGGACAGCAATGAGGTAAAGAGTCCTACTCTAAATCAAATGATGATGTATTAAACTGTTGTACTAATTACCAAGTTTTAAACCCCCAAATCCAGGGGAAGGTGAGAACTGAAGGACTGGGGATTTTTTTTTTAAACACTTAAAACTTGAAATGTATTTGAAACGAGGCTAACAAAGTCTCAGTCAAACATTTCTCCCCTTTCCTATTTTCTATTCCAAATATTTTATTTATTTATTCTACTAAAACTTCTGTATGATAGCAACATGCAGCACTGCCTCCAGACATTTCAAATTCAGAATCGAACATGAGAAGAACAACCAAAGTGACATTCACTTAAACTGTCAACATCAGACCTGTGTTTTTAATGAAAGTCTTACTTTTGGGAAAAAAAAAAAAAAAAAAATCTGTACAGCTACGTAATAATAATTACACAATAATTTAAATTACTAAATGAGCAGAATTCTTACCTGGGCTTAATTCTACCAGGTACGGTAGTTTCTCAGGAGGAAGGCAAGACCCATAGCCAGACCCGTCAACTCTTTCCTTCCCCTTTAATGGCTTTCCATCAGCTATTTTCTTGGATTTCTTTGGAACATAATCAGGAGGCCGCCTTTTCAACTGAAAGACTAATATTCCTAAAACACAGTATTACATATTCTTTGAGTCTCACTATCAGTGAGCAAACACACACCCAATATCTATTATTTTGTAAGCGTTCTATAGGATTACTTTCAGCTTACTAAGCTCCTGACACTTCTTTACATAGTTACTTGTAAATTAAAACTATTTAAAAGATTACTACCTCTCCACAGCGGATAATTTAAAAACTTTAGAACAAAATTTACAACCTAAGGATGTATTACTATAACTAGTACTGAATTAAACAGTAAATAACTAAAAGCACCTAGCCTTAAAAGTGCCTGAAAACAAAACACTTCAAAAATATATGTTCCAATTTCCTTCTTTACAGGTGTCCACCAGGAGAGCTTACAATACTCAACACAAAAAAGTCTCTTAAAGCTTTTCAGACATACCTTTATCACTAGGCCACTCCCTGAATATCTGAAGTGGACACTCATCATCATCTAGAATAGTTTCTTTAGCACCTTTATCATCAGAGTGCTGAGCACCAGGAGGCAGCATGACCTAGAAAAGAACAATTGCCAGTTTTCAGAGGTGTTACTAGACACTCAGATTATTCAGGGGTACATCTAATTTGTTTTTGTTTATAACAGGAGATAAAACAAATGAATTAAGTAACTTGAAATGCATTTTGTTTTCCATGGCTTCTTCTAACTTGTTAACCACACTTCCCAGAATACCAGACGTGTTCAAAAAACCAAAGGAAAACTAGTTACATTTGAACTAGACAAGGTCGACCTCCAGTAAACAAAATTATTCCAATTTCTCAACAATCAAGAAAGTAAAACAACTTTCACTTTTTTGAAGGGATAGTGAAAAAATAGAACTGAAGTTTCCTTCATCGTCTTACACACTGGAATCAGCTTTTCATTTTGCTAAAGCCGTTCTGCTAAAAGCAACATGCAAATATCTTTAGAAACAGCAAGACAAGCTGGCAAAGAGCACACTGTGATATCACTTGCATCCATGCCATACCTAACCTTCACCTGGTCTATCCAGAGAGTAAGTGCAAGACTAGAGCATTCGACAAATGCCTCCTGCTGTCTAGCTTTAAGGAAGAACCAAAAATAAGCTTTGGGAACAAATCTCAAAGTGTTCATATTTTTATAGCTATGTTCTTATGAGGCTGAGGAAGAGGGAAAACTTGACTCATTAGTTTTGACTCAAAAGGAGACATGACCTGCTATTTCTTATTTGCATTACTGCTCCACACATTGATAAAGCACAAAACCGGTGACAGCCAGGATTACAGCACGTGGCTACCTTCTAAATTAAAGACAGACCTCTCAAGGCTGAATTTAAAAAAATAAAATAAAATAAGAAAACCACAAAACTTTTACTACCTCATTTGAGATCCTAACAATGTTATTTAAATGTATAGGCAGTTCTATTTCAAGTGAGCTACTCCAACTTATTCTGATCTCTGACCTAGGTAACGCCTTCTGAAGTCAGGTAAGTATTGGTTGCTGCACGCTACGATACTGCAGCCTTCAAGAGGCTTCTAACTCTTATTTGTCACCTCCTCTCCACACCCATTGCAGTGTTAAGTTCCCACAGATCCACCTCAAATTTCCTTTCATCTTCGTCCAAGCAGGAAACAAGAACGTTTAAGATCACAAGTATTTAATTGAGTCATTGGCCTTTCCCTAAAACCTTTTCTATGCAAAACTTGGCTAAACATAGGTCTAATTACATTATCTTTAATTATATTTTCAAGTAGACAGCACATTATAAATTCAGGAAAATATTACAATTTATAAACCAAAGGGAAACAAAAACACATCTAAACTCAAATCTTATCTTGCCAAACCACACTTTTCTACTTCACATCTCAGATTTTAAAACTAATTACACTTACAGGATAATTAGAATTAGCTGTTAAAGCAACACCATGTTTCAAGGTTTGTACAACAAACAACTATTCTAAAATTGTAAGCCCCTCAAGATCAAATGTAAATAGTTGAAACACCAGAAAATACCCATTACAATTATGCTTACTCACGGCCTGACCAATACTAGACTGGAGAGCAAACCAAAGAAAATCCAAATGTACTGAAATTAGAGGACAGACGGGAAATAAAAACAAAGGGGTTACAGTATGACCCTGATATTACTTTTGCCTGAGAATTTGGATTAATATCTATACCGACATTGTGTTTTACTACCAGCAGCAATAGTAAAATAGAGAAGTTAAAGAAAAATGGTCACAAAAACAGTAATTTCCTTGTCCTTCCAGGCTGCTACAATTACTTCTATCTCACACTAAGCATAAGCTAGCTGATAAACTCAGACATACCCTGCTGAAAAAAAAGGTGTGTGACCTAACCTACAGCAAAGACACCAAACACCACAACTGAGCTTAGCATGTCAGGAAGCTTCTAATCATCGAGCAATTTCAGAAAACATCTCACCTATATTTTAGGTGAATGCTGCCTTTGTCTCCCACAAGGCTGTATTTCCCATATTTCAGAATAATGGAAAAAAATAAATAGGCTTATGTTATGATCTTTTTTTGCCTCATGGACAGAGATTTGCTTTCATACTGAAAAACAGAAGGTTAAATATCCTTTAACAAATCAGGCACATATTTCCCTGCTTTCTGCAATGCAGTACGAACTGGAGTTGGGTAAAAAACAGCTTAAGATCACAAGTCTTAGCAGCTGACAACCTACAAACTGAAAAAAAAAAAAACAAAAAAAAACAAAGATCAGGAACTCTGTTTCCTTATAATGGTATTCATAGGCATGCATACCATAAAGTCACTCTAACCTGCATTTATTCATTCAAAATGCAATAAATCATGCAGAAAATACAAGCTAAGAAGTCTAAATAAAGTCCACAGCAACTCATCCTCACAAGGCACTTTCTATGATAAACCAATAACAGAAGATAATATTTGAGTGTTTAAGTCTCCTGTGGTAAGTAAGGGTCAAGTCTAGCTACAGAAAAAGTCATCCTATCTAGCCCTAGCAAAAGTTTCAAGTAAAACAAACAAACCACACAAAACAGTACTAGAATACCTCTTCTATAAGCTCTTTCACAGTCTGCATTTTAAATAAACAAACTCATCATATCTACTGTATATTTGAATTCATTCACAATTTTTCTTGCAAGTTAGGAGCGTAAGCTCCACCCATGTCAAAAAAAAAAGCACCTGTTAAAAAAAAAAAGCCTCATGTTATTTTATGTCTGATTCTGTAAGAAGAAAAACATAAGAAAATCGTATTTACTGTGAACTGCATGTCACAAAGGAGTGTACGACTTATCCTCAAGTAATTAAGAATCATAGCACGCTAAAACAAAGGTCTAATCAAGATTCCACTTTAAGAGTTAACTGGTTTGCTGCACGCCTCAGGTCTTAATGTGCTAAGTGAATATATACAGGTAGCTTGGAAGACTGTCTAATTAATTTGACATCTTGAGAGATGTGCGGTGAACCTCATATTATGCAGGGAAATTCAAACCAAGCGTACTGAAACAAACAACGGATTTTGGAACAAACTTGTATTTACTTGATTACATGAAAAAATCCTTCAGAATTGGGCATAAAGACACAGTATGAGACACAACAAAGTAGAATATAAAAGAAAGCAACTAAGAGAAGCTAGCCATTTACAATAAAAGTTGTCAATTGTAAGCGTTGAGAAAAAAAATCTTACAATTTTCATGTTTCAGTTGAAACTTCACGAGTGAATGAACTTTATTACAGGTACTTATGCAGCCTTACAAAGGTCTCATTATGTAATTTAAAATCTGTTTTAATACTTGAATAAATGTCAACTGCCTCTGTCTTCCCTGAAGACATTTCATCTGCCACCCAAACAGAACAAAGAATTTACGAATCCCAATCAATAGAAAATCAGATTTACACAGTTCTGCTGTACACTGCTTTAAACTTACGTAGTCAAAAATAGTAATACATACAAGACAGATCTGTTTCCCACAGAATACTGTGAAGTGTCTGAAAAATAAAGTAGGGGAGGAAGCCCTGCCAGAGGTAAAGAACAACTGGTTCTTCAGCAAAGTTACGTGAAGCTGCCATGAAACCTTTTTACCAACATATTTGTAATTTTCCAAAAAAGGAAGCAATGTTGAAATAATTATTAGGCTAAGTTCAGGATGTTTTAATATCTCAAGCAAGGAAAGCAACTTCATAAAGTACGTGGAAAAAATCAGATTTTAAAGTTAGGTTAATCTAAAAATACTCAATCTCAAGAAGAAGCAAGGATCATATTTAAAACCCAAAAACTTAATGAACGTATTCTAGCCAATGACTTTTGAAGAGCAAAACAGTAAGATCTGCATTTGGAAAATATTTAAAAAGACTTGCTGTTAGCCAATGAACACCACTCATATTTAATATGTGAGCAGAGAACATACTTCAGTATAGAAACTTACTGCATAAAAAAGAGGCAACCCTCAGAAAAGGCAAATTATTTGACAAAAGTGCTTTCTTGAAAACTAAGCTAAAGCAATTTGTTTCAGAGCAAGCTCTTTGTTAATGGAGTTTGGACTAAGCAGTTCTGCCTCTGAGCAGACTCATTTAGTACAGGAAAATAGCTTGTGCACAAATAGCACAAATTTCGGCATCGCAGGATTAACTATTATTTTATAGTACTGAGAAGTGTAAGCAAACTTTGTGGCATAAAGCCACAGTGCCAAACCCAAAAAATGTGTTACTTTCACTATTAATGTTTATCTGTGTAGCAAGTAATAACTTAATTGGAAAGATTTTACCTGAAAAATCATTTAAGAACTCAAGGTTGTTAAATTAAGAAAAAAAAAAAAAAGTCAGTTGTTGAACTATTAGTGTCTTTCCACTCAATTTTAAGCCACTGATAAGAGAAAAAAAAAGTCAAATATGAAGCATGGGAAGAATTGTGACATAGTAGCTTTACTTACACGAGCAATACAATAATCCTTGGGGTTTTCCTTCTCAAGGCCATATTTCTCCAGTGCTTCGATAACTGCAAAGTCTGCAGTATCTGTAGTGGACAGCAGGATTGTCTTGTATGGTATATTTGGTTTTAAACTGTCTGCATAAATTCTCAGTGTTCCACCTTGGAAACAAAATTTAATTAGCATTGCTATCACAGAATTTAAAAAGGCAGTAGTTTATTGTATTTCTAACAGAACCTAAGAAAGAACCCCTTTACAAATCATTTAGACAATCACTAAAACAAGGTAAGTTACACAAAATCCTTGGAACGTGCCTTGACCATAAGTAAAAGCCTCCAGTGATGTTTTATTCTCTAAGCAAGCTTTTCACCCTATGCCTTACCATCTTTACCATTCCTAGTGGAATTAAAATGGAACAGTGAAAACAACTGGATGAAAAACTGACCTTTCCCATCTTAACAGCCGGCTTATGCTGATCTCAGAGTCTCTCTTTGACAAGCCCATTTAAGATTCCCCTCCATGAGTGAAATTTTCTATACCTCTACTCACTCTTCAGTACCCTTCCATGGACAGAATACATTATGTTTTCTCAGAACTGAAACTATTCTGTTCGTCTTATATTTAATGGTGATGCTTATACAATCACTCTGGTCTCTATATTCACATCAAAATGAAATAGTTGATCACTGATCCACAAGATCTACTAGAACCCTTTGGGCAGAGCTGAGTAAATATTCCTTACCATCTCGTCTTTGAGCTACTGATTGCATTTTTATGTGCTGATCACTCCATTTGTTCTCAATAAAAATGAATCACATTCATTTCAGACTACTCCAATTTGTCACTTCCATAGATGTAATTCTATCCTTCCTTCTTCTCTGGCTCAGCACTGTTAGCAAAATCAATAAGTATATTCTCTCCCATCAATTTGGTTGTAACTCACACTAGTCATACAATACACTCCTGTGGAATCTTACCTCTACAAATCCTCCATTCAATTACACCATATTTAACTTTTGCTTTCTCCAATACCTTTTTGTACTTTAAGGTTAATTTAAGTCAAATGCACAAGAGCTGCTGGCCTGAGAAATACTCTCTCAAAAACAGATTAAGATCAACATTTTCAAAAGAAATCTATGCACCTGAGTCTGGTCTGCCATCAGAACTGCGAAATTCCTGCATTCTCTTCTCCAGTTTTTGCTGTCGCCGTCGTTTCATAACCACCTCAGGATTAGATATTGTGCGAGTGAAGCTGGTCTCAGGCATATCTTTGTAAACCTCAGCTGCAAGGCGGGAATTCTCACTGCCATGTTAATTTAAGTAAAGAGAAAAATTGCCATTAATAGCTTAACACACACACGCAGAATGCCCCAGAATTAATGCATGTCCTACCCCAATGAATTACGAGCAGTAGATTAGGGATAATGATCTGGAGAACTTAAGAGAAAGGCTAGCAAAATGTCTCCCAGAAAACCAAGCTCATAGCCAGGTGATAAGTCAAATGCAACCACCTATACATACTATTCTTTCTGTCAAAACAATCAAAAAGAAGAAGACAGACCCACACTAGAGTAAATGCTCAAAAAAGTCCACGTCAACACGCATGTGTCAATTTTTTACAAAGATAAAGAAGTTAAAAAAGGCTCATTGTTTAAAAGTAATCTTTGCTGCAAACGTACATACAAGCCACACAAATTCATCACCCTTTATTTTGGTTTATGGTGGTAACACACCCATGTCAACTACTGCTAAAAGAAAAAAGGACTTGGTAGAGAGAAGAAATCCTTTAAAGGACAAAGTTGGTTGTATGAACTGACATAAGTTTAGAACACTTACATATCATCCCCATGAAGAAGTCGATCATCTTTATCTGATGCTTGTCGTAATGCCTCTTTTTCACGTCTCTTCTTCTCTTTTTTTTCTTTTTTTGAGAGAGTTCGTTTGAAATTCTGAATTACTCCTTCTTTTTCTTGTTTTTCAGGGCCGTTACTCTGAGCCTTCTGAAATAAAGCAGTTTAAAATAATTTCCATCATTTTAATCTCATGAAAAGTTAGCATTGGTTTTAACTTTCTAGGTAAGTCTGAGTAAGACACAGTATCACTAACATGAAAAAAAAAAAAATACTCCAGGCAATTACATTACACAGGTATGGGACTAACACTCATAGGAATAACATAAAAAGCCAAAATAATTTCCTATTCCAAAACAGGTATGAACTGATTTAGTACCCTGTACACAACAGCATACTCAAGCAAACGAGGAAACAAAAGAATTTCACTTGAATAATACCTACTGTCCACTTGGTCTCAAAGATTAACTGAAACAAATTCCCACCTCCTAGTAAAGTCTACTTCATGGAACAGTGCTACACTTAAATCTTCTTTCAAAACCACTACGCTGGAACATCAGATAAGAACAAACTGCAGAAAGAAAAACATGAGAGAGGACACTTCTCCTACAGCGTATTTTTCTGAGATGCTCTTCCATTGTTCTCCAACTCTTGCTTCTTGTATACTCAAGACACCTGTAATTCTACGATCTTTAATTCAATAAAAAGGAATAGCAAGACTGGTAAAAGTAATATAGACATGATTAATTTTCTTTCCTCATATCTAATATTGATGTATCCTGTAGTCAAAAGTATAGCAGAGGCATAAAAATAGCTCATGTACTTATACCCAAAGCATAATTAAAACTAAAAAGCTCTAAATCCAAGAGTAAAGGGAAATTCAGTGCTCAGCCCAAGGTGAGCTTGTCTGAAGACAGCCCACACTAAAGAGCACATTTTCTACAACTATGAAACTATGAACTTAGACTAAAAGTTAGATATAATATATACAATTATCTGACTTTAAGAGCCAAAGTCTGATCTAAGTTCATGTTAGTAATGAAATGTTTCATGACTAATACAAAAGAAAGGAGGGAAAAAAATCAAAAAAATAGACATCAGCTATACAGGAACTTCACATCCCTCATTTTGCTGTTGGAAGGAAAAAACTTCCCCAAAAGAAAACAGTCTTTCACCAGTTTCTTTAAGAAAACAAATGCTACTGAAGCAAGTATCAATTTTTAGTTATCTAACTCTCTCTGGCATCCTCCTTTAAAGCCTCTGCAAGAGATGAGAATAATACCTCTTAGGTGTCTGGAATCACACACTATTGGAGAATATATTCACTTCATCTTATTAGAACAAAGTTTTCTGGATATTACATGCAACAACACCAGACAGTTACATGGATTAAAGTATCACGTCATCTGAAAGATCATAAAAATGCTGTGTGGTGAGGATGCATTTAAAGTATTTAATTAGTCTTGCCACAATATCCAAGGTCATCAGCAGCAGTTATTTTCAGGACTTAGAAAAACAGAAATCATGTTTTGCTATATGAGCAAGTCCCACAGATCGCAAGACTGCTGTTACCACTAGTATATTCCTTAAAGCCTCACCTTTGGAGGAAGCGTATCATTTTCATTCTTGAGAACAAATCTTCCCTCTCGATCATCTTTGTTCCAATTTAATTGTACAACAAGAGGCTTCTCATCCACATCTAATCTTCTTTCTTCTTCAAAAAAATGAAAAGTGTTAACAATTACTTGGCATCTTGAGAGTAAAGAGATTTAGAAATGAAGTTAGACTTTTGCTGAACAGTACACAATCACAGAATCATGGAATGGCAGGCATCAAAAGAAACCTCTGGAGATCATCCAGTCCAACTCCCCTGCTAAAGCAGGTTCCCTATAGTAGGCTGTACAGGAAAGCATCCAGGCAGGTTTTTAGTATCTCCAGAGAAGAGACTCCACAGCCTCTCTGGCCAGCCTGTTCCACTAATCAGTTGATGTTTTCCTGAAAGTACAGAGCTTGATGATTTCAGGAGGCAAAAATAAATGTCCCCTTTCCAATAACCAGCCTAAGTGAATTCCCTCTATGTGCATAAGGTAAAGGTCCAGAAAAAGCAGCCTTGTGCTCTTTATCAGAGATGAAGTTTGAGAATAAGATTACCAATCAGGAGAAGTCATTTCTGCAACGAAAATCTTTGTAATTTTATAATTTAATGAGGCTCCCAAATACTCATTTTCCTCACTTAAAATTTAACCAGTCCGAAAAAAAATAAAACTAGACAAAAAAAAAAAATCAGACTAAAAAATTTAAAAATCCATTATGCACATGTTAGACAAACTGCATTTAGTCTGTTGTATCTATTTTAAGTAGATGGAAAAAAAAAATATCTGAGAGGGTGGTTAAAAAAAAATAAAAATTAAACAATTCCTGTCATTTGATCTCCACCCAGAAGTAGGAGACAGTAAATACGCGTAGCAAGGCAATGATGTCTTTGCAGTTACATTTCATTAATGTGAAACAGCCATATTGAATAAAGTGCTTCTCTTATGAGCCATACTTTAAGTATCAGGAACTTTCCCTGCAAAGGAAACTATTCCATTTTGGCTACAGATACAGTGCCAAGGGATTTAAAACAAACAAACAAACAACTCAAAGCAGAGAACCCATGTACTATTCATTGTTTTAATTAGTGATGACACACACAATTTTTTTTTTTTAAGTCCCTTATGATTCATATTAAGTCATCAGTCATAGACAATGAAAAGTGCCATACACCCCAATCAATTTCCATTCTTTATCTCAAATTACATTAGTTTCAGTCATTCAAAAGCAGAATTTAAGGTACTTAGTCCTTCAGATTTTCTTAGTTCTGTCACGTCCCATCCCACCGCACCCTACCCCATTTCCAACCTGAAGAATTCTATTAGGCTGAAGGGTTATGGGAGAAGACAAGTAGTAGCAACATTAAAAGGCTATTTAGAAATCTAAACTCTTCCTGGGTAACACTAATGGTTTTGCTTTAGAAACACAGCAGTTTCAGACAACAGTATGTTGAACTTCCCCAGTTTAGCAGTAAAAACAAATACATCATCAGGCTACCTATCAAAGGCCCAAAACATCAAAGAACTGAGGATGTACTCTTAAGTGCTCCAATTTAACACTCCCATTCTCCCATTACAAATGTAGTCTTTACCGACTAGTCCTAAAAATAGCAACATTCACAAACGTCAACAAGTAACAGGATGTCAAGTATAGCATTTAATAGATTGTAATTAAAACTTACATGAACTGCAGGGCTGAGAGACATGCTTACATTCTGAAATACCACTTCCCCACATAACAATTAGCAGCAACGTTCTTAAAAACAATAAAAATAATCCAAGTCTTATACAGCTCAGAAGCTGTGAGCAAAACTTAAGATATTTTGGCTTAGGGAGGATAGGAAAGTAGCATGGATGCAGGAAAGATGGTCAATAAATACTAACCTCCACTGACATGCACCTCATAAAGGGAGTATTTAGGGGATGACAACATGCGCATGTCTGGCCGAAACTTCTCTGCCAGAGTCTCTATCACATCTTGAGTTGTGGCAGTACTAGAGACACGGATACACTTTGTTGCAAAGTTTCCAGCTGCTTTGTCTTGAAAGTAAAATCTCATTACACCGTGAAATTCCAAATCCTGAAAAAAAAAGAAAAAAACAACCACAAGTCTGATTAATGGTTAGCAGTTCTAAGGCTCATAGCTCTGCTTGTTAGAAATATTTTATGAAGTCATAACGCATTCAAACATTGCATTGGTTTTCCAAAGTCTGACAACACTATAGTTTACTGACTAAGACAGTATGAACTTGGAAAAAACATGATTTTCCTTAAAAAGAAATCAAGTACCTTGTATTACTGGAAATACTTAAAACTTCAACCTAAGTATTCAAATTTCAAGTTTACTTGGAGAAAAATTAATACATATTTTCTCCCCACTCAGAAACATGTCTTGAGACCAGTCTCAACTTATTTTGCTGCCCACAGCCTGCCCTCAAATCCCACATCTTTAAGAACACAAGCTGAATATACCTGAACAACTGTCTCAAAGAAAATAGCTTTCTATCACAGCAGTCCTGAGCATCACCTTTTCTCCCTGCTTTCCCCCACCACATGCTTTTCTGTCTTACATTGACATCTGTTTGTCCCAGAAACAGCCCAATCAGGAAGGTAAATCAACTGAATTCTGTTTTATATTCTCAGAAAGGTTAGTCTTTAGTACAGCTCCACAAACACTCTGATGTTGCCAAGTTTACTATTTAATAATCCCTGCTTCTGCCTTCACTTTCCAGAGGCTTTCCAGTGAATATAGCCCCTGGCGTTGGGAGCAAGGTCAGGTTCCATGCTAAGCACAGCCCTCCCCAGTACTGCAAAGGATCACAGAAAAAGATATTGCAACGTTATCTTTTGTGCAGCAAAAACCGGAAACGTTTACTGAAGCTATTCTATCACTCAGTGGATTCCAGGAAGAAACTGTTATAACCTGCACAGTAAGATAAACATCTCACCCACCTAGATATACACAGAAGACACATTCTACAACTGTAAACACCGCTCCTCCCAACGCGCTCATCCCTTACCAAACAATTGGAAACCACTTCTCACTGGCACTGCATAGTCCCACTGCATAATGCAAATACATATATGTATATATATATATTTAAAAAGGCAATTATGTTTGGTTTTGTATTTTAACTGCATTCTAAGTTTGCACAGTCAAGACATCGCAACAAAATATTAAAAACTGCAACAAAAGTGAGGAGAGAAATGGACAGGTACGTATTGTTTTAGAGACGGGTTTTTCTTCAACTAATTTATTTCACTGCAATATGAGCTCACAAACTTTTACCATCCACAGTGTCCCATGACAAGAATTTCCACAGCTACTTTCCTACACTGTGTGAAAAAGCCTTTTTTTTAAAAAATAAAAAAAAACATTGGGCCCACTACCTGCAACTGATGCTATCTTTTTTTTTTTTTGTTGCTTCAGCAGAGACAATGAAGAAATATTTCTTATCCTATTCTCCAGATCACTCCTGACTTCATAGGACTTTTCTGCCTAGACACTTTTTTCAGGCTGATCCATCCTATCCTAAATTTCCCGCGTGAGGAACTAATTCTGTACCTTTGACAGTCTGAACGACTGAACCCATTTCTGAACCTTTCAGTTCTGCCTTTGAGATGGAAGGCCTGCACATCGCAGTCAAATGCGAATGCACCACAGACCTAGACAATGGCCTATTTTCTTTTGTTCTGTTATCCTAACAATTTATAGAATTAATCCTTCCAAGCCTAAACTGGCATTCTCACAGAACAATCTATTGTAATCCCAAACCATTGTTCCATCCTGCTAGAAGTTACAGATTCTGTGTGTATCCCTATCTTAACTGCCACTTTCTTCTCATCCAGTCTAACTTAGAGATCCTTCTGCAATTAGTCAAAGTTGGGTCTCAACTTTTCTACCATGCATACCTTTGTAATGGAAGTGTTACTACCTCTCATCTGTGAAAAGCATCCTATCCACTTTTTTTT
>WBMW01003636.1:630618-662301 GCA_013396635.1 Penelope pileata | reverse complement strand
TTTTTTTTTTAATCTCTTTGATGATCTCATGCAAAAGACTTCTGGAAATCCTACATACCATAGCAAATTGGATCTTCCTTGCATATAGAGTCATCTACATTGGAAAAGATTGCCAAGATCAAGTCCAACCTGACCTACCATGTCCTATCACTAAACCACGCCCCTTAGTGCTACGTCCACGCAACTTTTAAACACCTCCAGGGACAGGGACTCTACCACTTCCCGGGGCAGCCCACTCCAAAGCTCCCCTGACCACCCCCTCTGTGAAGAAATTCTTCACAATGTCCAACATCCTTTCTAATTTCTTCAGTGAGCTCTAAAAGGTTTGAGAAACACCTTTCCACACAGCTCTGTTCTTCCTTCCATAATCTATTAAAATTATAATGTACCCATGAAATAATTAAGTTACTATAGATTCTAATCAGCACAGATGACATTCTTAGTAACCGTCCTTTTAATTATGGCTTCACACTGCATTTATACCCAAGGGCCTAGGGGTGGCTGGAGAGAAGAGTCATTACATAGCAGTTAAAGTTACTTCACCCCTCACATTCTATAGAGTTATGTAATGGATATTGTCTGATTCTAGCAACTTGCTTTCATGTTGCCCGTTTGTTTTCTGAACTCTGAATGAGTACTGATTTGAAATAGTTCCTCCAAGTTACCCGTAAGAAGGTCCTTGACGTGACAACCTTTTCAAGATTTCCAGCAGTCAACACAGAAGCAAAACAAAGAGTTTCTGCTATCGTTTTATCTTGTGAAGTTATCTTTCCTGAAGTGATCATCCCACAGCCCCTATGGCCTGCGTTAAGTTTGCGGTCATGTGTTGAAATAAAGTAACTATTAAAGACTTTTGACAAGTTATTCAGTAATTTATTTTTATTTTTATTTTATTATTATTTTTTATTTTACACTTCTATAATTTACTTGCCAGATTTTATATTCTAACAGTTTTCCTCCTTTGGATACTTCTTCAGCTTTCCAGAAGCTAGTTTTGCCCGATGCTCAGCCATGCCAGGTTCCTTTCACACCTCCTTTGATAGCTGGCATGCATGTGGTCTTTACCTCCAGCATGGCATCTTTAATTCTCTGCAGGTGACAAGTACTTTACTACTTGTTGCCTCTATAAGCTTAAAAAGCTTCCCCAGTGCAGCTATGCTGTATTTCCAATGAGTTGGAAAACTGTGCAGCTCCTTCAAGAAAACTGAAACTAAGGATGTTATAAATTGCTATTATAGAGCATTCTGACAGTAACATTTTGAGCCACATCCTACTTGTTTGCAAAAATTTATGCGTTTGCCTCTCCTGTATATACTCCTTAAACATGATGCTTCATGAAACAGCTATTACCATGCTATAATCAACTTAAGGTTTTGCTTCACTGATTTGGTAGTTGCCTAAGACGACGACATGAGCTTTCTGCTTAAGTGTCATGAAACATAGCCATATGCCATTTACTTCCATTTACACAAAGTTTCCCACATCATCATTGCAAGGTACTGCTAAAGCAAGAATTAAGAGAGAAAATGAGCGAACTGTAAGCTTCTTTTTCCAGGAGAAAAGTACTGTGCAAGTTCTTACACAAATATAAAGAGGACATTGTTTTCCCCTCCCCAAAAGGGAAGATTATTTTACTGAGAGCGTCCGCTGTGCATTAGTCATGTTTTAATCCTACAGATTGTATTCATTCTCAGTAACAACACAGCAGTAACTGGCAGAGATTCAAGGGCAAAGGAATGCAACATAGATTGGAGAGATTCTTGAACTGTTTTCTAGATCTGTTCTGAATGGATCTATAATGGGTTTCTTTATTGTTATGTTTTAAAGTTTTGTTGCTAACGTTTCTACTTCTAGGCACTAACAAAACAGAAGCGACAAAACTGCACTGTGACTACTCAGGATACGATGTTAGTATAAAGGGAATTTTGTTTTCCTTTCAGAAAAGGAGCAGTGTGTTCTTCTAAACAACTGTCACCTGAGTTTTGTTTCCTTGCTTTGACAATCTGGGTGTAAAAACAAACAAACACGCTGACCACTGGCTGTCCATTTTCCCCATACTCTTTCATGTCGGCTTCTTGAGCTGTCCCCCCTGAGCCCACGCTCCCCAACACAACTTTCCAAAGTTTTCCTTTGAATGAAATGCAGGCTGCAAAGTGAATCCCATCACTTCACAACATAAAGTTACTTTCCCAGTATAAAGCTCCAGCTAGTTTGATTTTTCTTTTCTTCAGTAAGTTGCCAACTTCCTTTACTGGAGTATCAGAGAATTCAAATACTACACTGATAATACAGAAGGCACTGGTTTCACATTCTGAAAAATTAGGAAGGTGGGGCACTACAAAACCATCCTCATTATTATATCCTCTAGGTATTTATGTCCAGTTGAAGGCACATTCAACATTCTGGGCAGGTGCTTAGCGTATCAGATAACACACAAAGACCAGTGCCACCACAGTAGACACAAGACTTAAATTCCACTCTCCGCTCTAAGTCTGCACTAAAGAATTGGAGATGTACACGTCACCTCCAAACTCACTCACTTCTGTGTTCCTTTAGCAAGACTGCAAGCTAGGTTCGCTGAAATTTATAACAAGGTCTTCTGTCAAGAAGGGAGGCTAACAAATAAAAATCTCTTGTCAAAAATTAAACAGATATACAAATATCCAAGCATAACTACCTAGCATATTGATAAATCTCCTCACGGTGTTTACATATCTCAAAGTCATCTTTCTCTAAAAATAAGGAACTGACATTTAATTACCAAAAAAGTCAAGATGTTTTTTGAATTTCAAAAGTGAGCAATTATGTAGCTATATTAACTCTAAAGACTCCCTCACGAATTTATACACATCATATGCGATTTCTGTTTCTCATCTAATACTTTATGTATGTGTTGTTCGAGTCCACGGCTCCTTACACAGGAATGCAAGGATACCAAACAGTCTTTTGCCATACAAGCAGAGTCAATTTTTACAAGATTCAGATTCTGATAATCTATTCTGCAAAACATTTTTGAAGCACTTAGCTAATAAATCAGCCCCTTTTAAGCCCTTCAAATCATGAAGAACATTTTCCTTAAATACAGAGCCTACTTATTCTTTTTTACCACAATCCGAACTCGGAGTAATTTCCATAAGGATATCACAAATGTAGAGGGAGAGAGAGAGAGACAGAGAGACAGAGAGAATAAAAGGCTCAACTTCTGTAATAAAAAGTTACCAGTTAACTGTCATTTTTTTAAAAAAAAAAACACAAAAAAAGGAAGTAAGTTGATATCACGCCTTAATTCATCACAAAAAAGCTGATATGCAGCTACAGTATTCCTTGCAATTTGCTGCATACAATGGTCTATGGATCAGTACAACGACAGCCAGTCAGGATGCCCACCAAACATCTTAACAGTGCTTCAGCTGCTGTGTCAAGACTGTCTTTGACATTATGCAAAAACAGCTTCAAAACCAACAGTTTCAGAAGTCTACCTTCACATAAAGAAGATAAACATACAAAAGCACCAGAGCGGCACACTTGAAACAACAATTTCACAATATGAAGACTTAAAATTCCCCAAAATCTCATGAAAATCTTTGACAAAACGTTCTTTGAGAACATCTGCACTCCCAGCGCTTCGGCTCCCCTCTGGCATCCTCACTGAGCTCAGACCATCACCAATTGAAAAAGAGCACTACAAAAGCAGGAAACAAACCTGAATGCATAACAGAGTCATGAAAACCAATTAAGTAACACTTAAAACTGAAAGCATGGCATATAAATTAAGTTTTCAAATCAAACATCATCACTTAAGTTTTCCACGAAGCTTCGAAGTGACTTCAGTTTCTTATAATGCTGTTTAGACCTAGCTCCCAGTTATTTACTATCAAGTAGGCACCTCTGCTTTTAGCAGCAACAAGGAATAATCACCCATTCAATGTTAAGTTACACAGAAGTATAAATAAATAAGAGCTTTGGTCTATGATTACTGAGTCTGGTTAAAGAACTTGCTGAGAGCATTAAGCTACGGAAGATTGAAATACTAAATACTTCAGATTTTCGGAAAACTTTGTACAAAATCAACTCTTTTTTCCCCTGCAACTGTTCCAGTCTTTTTACGCAAGGAGAACACAGTCAAGATGGAATATGAAAAAACAAGTGGAAAAAGTTAAGAATATGCTGTAAATGAGGTTTGGGAAAAGTCTCCAACGTGATACAATGGGATTTGTAGCAGGGAAACCTGGACTTCCTGAAGAATTAAACAGAGGCTTCTGCAAACAAAGCAGTAAATAGCCAGACACGGTAATCCACAGCAATGCTCCTGTATGAGAAAGGAAACCCCTCCTTTAACGTGTCAGAGAAGGTAATGAGAGCACTATTTGTAGGACCCGACAATGAACAAAGGTCAGGATGCTATTCCCACAGGCAAGGAATGCTGGCAGGCTTTTAAACTACTGTCCCATCAGTATCAACCACAAATCAATACATACTTCAATATTTAAGTATAATATATGTTGCCCGTTCAGTAAATATTCAGTCTCTTGAGCAGAAGAGAATATGCAGACTTCCCTTTAGAAATCCTTATCTCTAACATCTCCAAGATCTTTTTTGGGGATGTTTATTTAGCTACATTAATATCACTCTTTGCCTTGCAAACCACATTCAGCATGGCTGAATCTAGAAAACACCAAGAACTGGCATTAAGAACATCACATTTTTCTTCCTGCCCCATTCAAATTCTACTGGCAAAAATCTGCAGAGAACTAACTTCTATCTAAGCTGCAATTGTTATTCAGATACATGTACTTGCTGCTCAAGAGTTTTGCTAACAGAATATAAATCACAATGAAACCAAGGCACAGCGCAACAATTAGGATTAAAGCAGATACACGCTGCTTCCAAATGAATTCAGGTCACAATATTGGTTCAACAGGTCAGCACAGCAACACTATCATCACTGCGGGATATTCTGAAACATTCGCAGAATGCCTTAGTACCTGACCCATAGTCAGTCTACAGAGTAAAAAATGGAATTGCTTCCTTCGTTTTGTCAAAAGTATGCAACGTATCTATGCAATTCCAACAAATACCTAAAAATAAATAGAAAGGAATTCCTACATGATTTAGAAACAAAAAACACACCAACAAACGTCCAATCACTACGGGAATAAACATTCCAATTATGTGAAGCTTTGCAGCATGCATTCCCAGCAGTGATACCAAACTGCAACTAAACGATAGATGATATTTTCATATACAGACTCCAGAATCAACCATTGAAAAGGAATTCAAAAATAAAAAAAAATCTTCAATCAAATGAAAACAACAAAAACAGCCACGATTCTTATTAAATATTATAAACTGTTTTCCATCTACTGGAGAAAGCCAAGTTTTTGCTGACCTACAGCTTTTCAAACGCCTTCAAGAAGTGCAGTTTCAAGACTGATGGTAGAACATCCTAAACGGTTTCAAGAAAAGGGAGGAAAAACAACACAGATGAAAAAACAGCTCCTATTAAAAAAAAAAAAAAAAAAAAAGTTCATCAGCTTTATTTCCTCTTGCAAACCTCTGACACGTGGGTCAGCAAAGATATATTCCACTACAGATTGCCTCACTCTGCCACCACTGCGTTAACGTGTGCTGTGACGTTTGCAGAAGCAGGACCAACAACACAGCTTTCTATCAGAGAATTATCCATTACACAAAGCACAGGGTGGATAACTCAGAGAAATCACCGATTTATTTTCCCGAAGAAAACTAAAGCTTAGAAATCAGCCTCGTTACAAAATAAGATGAAAACTCAGATAAAAAAATTAGGGTACTGAAAACATTTTTGTAATACAAATGAAATGCAGTTAAATCAATGCAAAAGCCACCACAGTCTATAACAAACACTACATTAAAAAAAATCTTAGAGGTCAAAATTCATTTCTATATATAACCAAAACACACTCTAAAACAGCATTTACTTCCACAAATGCAATTTGAATGTCCAAGTGAAGCTTAAATTATTACCAAAGCAAATATTCTACTGTCCATCTCACATGCATTCTCCCTCCTCATCAGTTAACTGCCCACTTAACAAGAATGATTAACAGAATAATCACTGGGCTTAAAACAAACAAAACAAAACAGAATGTAATCACAAATATTTTCCTGCTGAGTTACACCTCATAGTTCAAAATTGAGCTTCATAGCTGCCCCATCTACACTAAGTAAATGGGATAACTCATACCAACTTCAAAACAAAGAGTTAATTTCAGAATTGCATTTTGCCGAGGCCAGACTCGGCGCACAGCAGCCCACCACACTTTACTCTGAAAACACTGTTGTTCAAGCATCAAGAGGTGTCTTTAAGCAAGACTTACAGCTCCAGAAGCAGTTACCATGAAAAATAAAACAGAAATATGCCAGGAGTGCTCCCCAAAGGAACTACAGACTTAGTCCTCTGGTTTTCCAACCTGTGGAAAATGATCAGGAAAAATCTTAGCAGTGTTTGCAACACACAGCATCCATCTGCCACCTGCAGGATTTTTTTTTTTTATTCGTGTATCATTTAACTTTTCACAATTAACCAGAAGAAAACAGATTGCTCTTCCTACAAAATGAAATCTGAGATAATTTACTGGAAAATACTAATGTTTTTAACAGTGAGCACCAACAATTCTGCAATTATTTAAACTTCAACCATTCATTAAACTAGACTGCTTAAATACAACAAATGCAACAAATAAAGCCAAAGGAGATTAAATCACACTCCCAGATTAAATCATAACCCCCTCTATAAACTGTATTAATGCTAGTGCAACAGCCACTCTGTGACTCCCGTGATATCACAGCAACGAGGACCCAGCCATTGCTGTGAACAGATACTCTGCAATTACAAAGTTTAAAAAATAAAATAATAATAATAAAAAAAACATACAACAAACAAACCAAAACTGAAAATCAAAGCACTCTCATTATTTCACAAAGTTGTTGGAAGAAGGTGACATGACAAAAAAAAAAAAAGTAATTGGGGTATGTTTGGTCTATCAAAATATTCTGAAGCAATCTCCAACCAAAAGAACATAGACACAGGCAGAGTCTAATTGCATTAGAAAACAGGTAAGAAGTGAAAAACAGAGCAAAATCTATGCTGAATTAGTCACGATATATTAAAAAGCAGAAACAAAACAACAACAAAAAAAATCACCAAATACTGACAGGTCTCAAGGATACACGGCTTATACTTCCACTGCCTGCCTGCAACTCGTGACTATTGCAGAGTGTTACACATAACTCCAAAACTTTAAGAGAGAGAGGAAAATTTGCTAGACTATCCACCATAGGACCTTTCAGTCATATCTTAAAAAAAGATAAAATAAAGCAGGGTTCTCAGCATTTATTTTGTTAAATCTGGTTTGGTGGAAGATGAACTCTTCATTACATTGACCTCAAAACAAATCACAAGAAGAAAATTTTAAGGGAGAGAAAGAAAGTTGAGGCACTGCAAGTCTTATTTTTCACTGACATTGCTGCTTGCCAAAGACCTGCAGAGTTGTAACCCCAGTATTTGAGCATCTTCAGGCATCAATCAGTCCACAACAAAGGCTGCCTCAACTCACGTTTACATTGAGGCATAGGCACGAGGTCACTGTAAAGCAACAGCAGCTCTGGCTGCCGCAGGCAGGCTGTCCTTCCTCACGGCGAGCTGCTGGCCCCACTGCCCCATGTATGCTGGGCACTATGCTTCCTGCAGCCAGGCAGTGATGTGAAGCAGGTAATAAATCCAGACGGGATTTTTTTTTTCCCCCATACACTACATGTGGGAAGAACTGCTAGTGTTAGCACTTGGATGAGACTCTCCTTCTGCTGGCACCTTGTATTAAATGAAGGACTTGATGATCCTTGCAGGTCCCCGTCCAGCTGGGGACACTCTATGATTCTATGAACGATGGAGCAGCAACCTTAGCCGAGCGGGATGCTTCATTCACATTTTTCCACTAGCATCAGCACACCCCTGACCCTGCACAGAGCCTTTACAGCCCTGTAAGCCAGCAGAGACTTTTTTGGGCAATGCTGGCTCAGCATGCAGCAAGGCCTGTGTGCAGGTCAGACAAGAACAAGAGCAAAGAAGGGAGCAGAAACCAGCAGCCAACAGATGATCCTTCCAGCCCAATCTGCTCTCCATGTCACACCCCCTCAACACTGCAGCATCATTATCAACAGGGCATCCGTTCACTTTGACAGCAGCCAGGCAACCTTTAACTGTGCCTCTGCAGTGTTTATACATTTCTGGAAGTAGTTTAGAGGCTAACAGCACAGCAATAAGGTGTTTCTGCATGCAGTGGCAATCCAGCTGTCCAAGTGCTACTTCTAAAGCTAGAGGCAAATAGGTTTTCAAAGGAAGATTTTGAACTTGTATGTAATACGTGAAGATCTGAACGGAGGTTTTTCAAAGGAAAAGTAAGCCTACCTCATATACAGTGGCATCAGCACACACACAAAGAAAAGTTCTCCCTGAGCCTGCTGACACTGGTATGGTGGAACTGTGCCTGAGAAGAGACTGACAGTCCCGAAGAGCTGAGTGGAAACTGTGGCCTGCTACTGAAATGGCAATTCTCTCTCAAACATTTTGAAGGCTCATTCTACAAATGCACAGAATTCAAGAAAATAAACAACTTTCAAAACATCATAAGCTATAATTTAGAACAGCATAGTCCTAATGGCATTTCCAGAACTGTAGCTCTTGGATACTAGAGTTGTGCTGTAATTTTTCTACAATTTAAAAACATGAAATTGTTTCCTGCATAATTAAATATTGGTAGAGAAACATCATTGAGAACAATCTCAAGTCCATTAAAAAGAAGTCGGGAAAGCAACCTTTTAAGTTAATAAGTGGTACTAGTGAAAGCTGAAAACAGAATTTTGAGGTAAAGCTTTGAGGTCTTTAGGTTACGGAACACAAGCAGCAATAGTTACAGGCAGATCAGCATTTGTTAGCTAACACATCTGTCATCAAAACAATCATTTCCACCAGCAACCACAGCCATGAAGCCTTGTTCCTGTGTTGTTTTATTACAAGTAGTACAAAATAAATGATTCCCAAACATTTCCCTCCTACCCAGTGTCCAGAAGTACAGACACTATAGCCTCTCTCTTTTCCTTAATCTCATCTCTATCTGACCACCCACAGCAGTAGCATTCATTTTCACTTGCTACTAAAAATATGGGAAAACACAAACTGCAGTACAAAAAAATGTGTTAACAATCCTTTAAGTGGGCATCTGGATTAATTCCTTGTAATCACCACTGCGTTTTTACTGTATCTGTATTAAACTTCAGCATTATGCAACAGAGTATCAAGAGAAAACATAGAAATAGTGTTCCATTTGCTTAATACGACCAGGGGCTATATCATACTTATTCTTCTGCTAACAGAGGCAAGGAAGACTGATTGCCTGACTTCTACCCTGCACTGATAAACTTGGTCGTGTTTCATTAGTTCCTTGCTCCTGTCGGATGTGCTGGGACCTGCACTGCAGAGGGTTAAGACACAGAGCTACACTAACTGAACTAGAAAAACGTAGATGCTATCTGATACTCTGCATGCAAGTGCTCTGGCAACCAGGCTAATTAGTCAGGAGCTTATAGTAGGAATGCTAACAAGCCTAATAGGAAACAAGCACCTGATTCTCCCACAGTAGACAAAACTGCAGCAGGGAATCAACCTGAGAAAAACTGAAGGCTTTACAAACAGACAAAACTAAAATACACTGCACAACATTAAAAGGCACTTAGACCCTTCACACAGAATGAATTCTTGACTAAACCCAGTCTCCAAATTTCCCAGTTTACCAAGATTGGGCAGGCCCACTTTAAAAGCAGCGTAAAAAGAGGAAAGTTAAATACTCTCTCTCAGGGCCCACAGTTCAGCTATGGATGTGAAGAATTAAACAACCAAAGAAAACGTAAGAGGATGCTACCTGACAAAATTCAAAAATATGCAGACCTACAAGGGATTACTGCGTACATAAATTTGGGGACAGAGGGGTCCTAAATGGAAAAAAACCTCTCAATCTGTATTCTCTTGTTTACAGCACTGTTAAGAGCTCAATGCCAAATTGACATTGCTAAAGGTTTTATAGCAGGTCAAGATCTTGCCAAAAAGCAATGTGATAGCACAGGAACTGCACAGGACTGCTGCCAGCTTCATTAACCTTATTACCAGTTCAACTACCTCAAGAGACACTAATGTGCAACATTTAAATTTGTTCCAGTTGTACAATTATTGTTGCACCGTCTTGGAATTTGGTCTACGATCATTAAATTCATACATTCCAGATAGCATTGGTTCAAATCCAACACTTGACTGGATTTTAGAAAGTTATTTTCCAAGTACATTAGTTCAGTCAAGCAGGTCTGAAGGAATAATACCATTTCAAAATGTAACCTAAAATACAATCCTAATTGTAATAAATGCTCCAGACAAAAATAGGGGGAAGAACCTCTTCTCGAACAACTACTGCTCTTCCTTTCTACACAAAAATACTTACCTTTCCTGTTTCTCCTCTCAGAAAAGAGCAACAACTTTGGAGTATTTAATCATCATCAATATTACTTCTAAAAATAATTACAAAAAAAACAAAAATCAAAACAACCCACATGGACAAACAAACAACTAACAAAACCCAAGATCTGCCCCATTGTGCTGGAGTGGCTGTGACACTATTAGTTGATCTGACTCAAAGAGGCAAAACCACGGTGCTTCCAGGCAGCTTCAGTTTGAACACACACACAGAAGCCACGACAGCCTTCTGGTTACTTTTGCTACACATTCAAAAAAATAGATATCCATTCACTACGGATACAAATAGCCAATTTTTCAAATGAAAACACCCCAGTTTTAGACATGATTAGAAGCATTAACTGTAACCTTTCCAAACATCTAAAAGAAACACTGAGTCCATATTAGAATTTCCAAACACAAGAGAGAAAGTCCAGATAAGCGTATTTTTCTTTTTACTTCTGTCACTCAAAAATCCTTGCAGGTATCATAATTTTGAATGAGTGTTGTTGAGCTTTTTTAATTAAAGGAATCAGGCCATTTCTTAAAACTTATGAAGCAGCTTATTGGTGTCACGGGTTATCTTAATGGAGAATGACTAGGCTACTCAAAGACACAGACAGTTTGGAAAAGTCTTTACAATAGTTGTAACAGTTTGGTAAAGTTCATCTGTTGACAGTTTTCCCCCTGCAAATCCTATTTAATCCTGTTGTATAATCTTTGGCAACAATTTTATCAAACCCTGTGCTCGGTGAATGACAGTCAGCTTCAGTTAGTTGCATTTAAAACAATGCCACTTGCTGACAAGTTACAAAGGGGCTTTCTCTGCAGTAATACCATTTACAGCATCTTCAGACTGATAGCAATTCTGCACTAACTCTTTTGTGAAGTTTCTCTTTGATTTTTCACGTTATGAATAAACTCCTCCATTCTAACACAAAAGCTAGTTAGTTCAAAATAGTCCTGAACAGTCCCGGCCTCTTCGTCCAGGTACCTGGTGATAGGAAAAGAGGGAATGGCCTCAAGTTGCACCAGGGGAGGTTCAGGTTGGATATTAGGAAAAACTTCTTCAAGAGAGTGGTCAGGTACTGGAATAGGCTGCCCAGGGAGGTGGTGAAGTCACCGTTCTTGGAGGTGTTCAAGGTACGTCTGGATGTGGAACTGAGGGACATGGGTTAGTTCGTAAACTTCGTGGTAGGTGGACAGTTGGAATAGATGATCTTGGAGGTCTTTTCCAACCTTGATGATTCTATTTAAACAGTTTTCATACTTACATACAAGGACTGCTCTGAAAAGAATGCCTCCTATGTTATTATGTCAGCCCACGGTGTCAGAGGTGGATGCTGGTGGTATGGCAGTAGAGGTTGAACCTTCCCATCAATATTCCAAATTTTGTTGCTGTGCGACAGATGGCAGCAGAGGGGCAGTCTGACACAGTGGTGTCTGACATAAAAGTGTGTATGAAGCAGAGGTGTGGAACCGAATTCCTCCATGTGGAAAAAACAGCACCCACTGACATTCACTGACAGTTGATCTCCATAAACATTCAGCAAACAATGGACGTGAGCACAGTGAAGTGATGGGTGGTGCGTTTCAGCAGTGGCAACAGCAACATGAAGGACAAGCCACACTCTGGACAGCCATGCAGATTTACTTAAAATGGGCACAGCATGCAGGCTCTTGTTCATGGCTGGTGAAAATGCACAGTCACCACCATTAGCTATGCTGGAAAACAGCATTTTGTGGCTGAGAATTTGCTCTACCAACTAGTGTTACTGTGCTGTTGTATCTGTCATTTTTTCCACGGAAATAGATAGGAGGCATTATTTTTAGAGCAACCTATATACTTATTCAACCAAGTATTTCTTCTGTTTCTGATTTTGCTGTGAAACTCACTCACTATTCTATCTACTTCTAGATCTGAAGCACATGATACCATGGTAGCTGTCAATGTAACAACGCACTTTTAATGCTGGCTACTTCAGCTGGCACCCCTCTTTTCATGAAAAACCATTCAATCTTCTGAGGACAGAAGTAAACTGGTAGGTAATTAGAAGTTCCGCATCTGTTCCCACCCACAATAACATCTATTCCACCAAACTGTAAGTAAGGTCATCAGCTGCAAGGGCTCTGTAAACAGGCTCATTTAACAATAAGACCTCTGTACCTCAACTCTTTCTTCTTTATGCATCTTCCACTTTACCTCTACTGGAGCAGAATACAGAATGTCACACACCTATAGACCTGGAAATAAATTCCTTGAAAGTCCCTAATCGCTGATTACTGGAAGGTTTTTATCAGGAGAAAAATGATTCTCCATGTCCATGTGGTGGCAAGGAAGAGCACGACAATAAGATAACCCAACAACAACTAGCTGTCAGGTTTGAAGGGGCTTCTCTCTCCCTACCTACCCTCCATGTCTGTCATTGCTATCTCTTCAATGCAAGGACTTCTGTGAACTGATGAGCGTTTCCCCCCTAACCAGCTCTAAGACGACCAACCTCTGTCCCCCAGCTTCCTTAAGAACCTCATCATGGAGCCATGTAAGCCCCATGGCCAGCATAAAGGAGGGATTACAAAATGCCCAACTGAAAGAAAAGCAAGGGGAGAAATCTTTGGCTGCTAGAAAGCCATTGTACTAGTTTAAGAACTAAGTATGAAATCACATGCTTGAACTCTTCCGTGGCGTAGCAGCTGTTATTCTAAATAAAGCCAATAGCAGTATTTTACAGAAGCATGGCACACCTCTGCATATCCAGAACCCAACCATTTGGGAAGTATGCCAGAGGCTAGCTAGCAGTATCTAATGGTAGTAACTTCTTTATGTAAGGGAATTGAGACATTTCATCCCTCCTACCAGAACAACTATTTTGGTAGTCTAAGCCTCAACAAACAGAACATTATGAAAGTAATACAGTACTGGAAACTCAATATAATAGGCCTGAGAAAGGCTACTGAAGTATAACCTGGCTATACTTCAATTAGTAAATCATTTAACTGAAGAGAATTGAAACATTTTTTATTATAATACTGAAGCAACTAATGTCTAAGAGTAGACTGCATAAAAGAAATACAGTTTTCTATTATTTTCAAGCTGAACTAAAGTTATCAAATACCATGGTGGTATTTTCAAAGGGAAATAACCTTCCCCCCAAAACCTTAGGAACCACTGAGTATAGAAATCATTAGAACTACAATCATCAGCTGTTAATACTAGCCTCGGAAATATTTTTATGTCTTGGACATAAAAAGACAATACTGACATGGGCTCAGTTAATGTAGGAATGTCACAAATGGTGGAGGAACTACAGGATGCCAAGAGACCTTCTGCAAAACACTGCATCAGATACTGTCTACACACAAACACTAACCTTACGTAAGGTCCTGAGTCTCCGACTTCCTGCTGAGATCACAGCAGCATCTTTTCAACAAAACAGGCAAGAGGAAAGTAATCAAAATTATTAGAAGAAAATGAGAACTGAGGAAGTCATTATAATTAAGTCAGTCAAGAGATCCAGTAAGTTTAATATGTTTTAAAGAAAATAAAACATTAAAGCTGCAGAAGATAACCTTCAGTTGTGCCATAAAGTAAGTCATTAAAAGAAAGAACCACTTGAAAGCACCTTATAACTGTACAAGTCAAAAACTATTCTTTCTAGAATTGCAATATTTCAATCACAGCCACTGCATTTTCTCTCTCTATTGCTCTAGAGTCTCTGCTTCACGCTCAGGACAACAATGCAAGTTTGGTGACTGTGAGTAATAGCCAACTCTATTCCTGATAGAGGAAACAACAGTTGACCACTTGATTACATAGGAAGCTCCTCATTTCCTGTGCAGTTCTCTTCATAATAGCATACATAACCTAGAAAATGATATCATATGGTATAAAAAGTCTGATTTTAGTGACATTTTGTGAAAAGGAATTTAGTCAGAAATCACCATTAGTTTTTCAAACAGTAGAGATAAGATAAATGCCCAAGTCCAAGACCAAATTTTTCTATTTACTATTATAATTCTAAAGCTACTATTTTAGAATTGTTGATCTTAACTCCAACAAATTTGAGAAGGTAAGTCTCTGACTACCTTAAGTTTTCTTTGCAAGATTATCCTTGTTTTATGAAAAATGTCTGTTTCTAAAAAGCAGCAATGTAGCTCTTTTCCCAACTATAAACATTGATACTTTAAAAATACATAAAATATCTTGAATCATCACCTCCTTGTGATGCCAAGTAGAATAAAAATCTGGCTTTACTTTTAGTCTTGTTTAAGATTTGAAGGATGAGTATGCGATTGATTCAGCTGACGAAGTGCTCAAAGTTTTCAGTCACCAGAGTCACTTGCTCACTTTTCATTTAAATATCAAAATAAGTCTACTCCAGTGCATCAGTAACTAAATCCATACCACCCCATCACTTTGTGGCTCTTTGCTCCACCAGGAGCTGCCACTGGCTGCTTACAGAAGCCTGAGGAAGTTTCAGAGGGCAGTTCAGGCAGATCACCGATCACCCAGGCTGGTGTGTGGAACTGGAGAGGACTGAAACAACGACTACTGAAAATCTGAATGCTTAAATGCCACATAAGCATCCTTTCCATTACTGCTTTCTAATTCCCCCATCCTATACACATCTGGTCTGTAATAATGCAGTTAATAAAAATACAGAAGTGTATTGTTTGTTACTCTGCTTAGACAAGACCACAGCTTCACTCCTCAAATCGAGAAGAGCAGATGGCTACAAATCTTACGGAGTACAACTGAATACTTCCTTCACAAATTTGTTCATTCAATGTTAAGGTTTCATACTGTCATAACACAGAAGCCTCTCTCCACCACACATTGCTGCAGCTGTGTTCAGATGAACAGCCTCCATCAATTACAGGAGACTTCCGGAAGAGTATTTTTCCACAAAGAACTCCAGATTGGGATCACCGAACTTCTGGGACAGACTCAGTCCTGACCTACTGACTTTCCAGAGTGTGAAAAAAACCTTTTAAATCATTTTTATAGGTAGGAATCTAAGAACAAACATTCAAATAAGGAGAATATCAGCTGAAGTGATAACTTAGCTACTTAGGGAATGGATAACAAACTTGTATCAACATAGGTTCCAATACAGCATTCAGGAAAGGCGATTTAAAGCTTTGTTTAAACTCAATAGCAACATACAAAATGTAATACTGAGTTCTAGGGATTTTGCATGCTTGGCTTATTTCAGTTTTACATTCCTGCTATGTTAATACTGGCCTTGGAACATTTATAGAATTAACAGATTCACACTACCCAAGTTTCAAAGTAGTAGTTGAAATTTTAATGGTAAAAATACTCAATTGAAGCAAAAAATAGCAATATTAAATAAATATCTGTGCCCAGATGAGATTACAGTCTACTTATAGGTAATGCTAAAGTACTAGTTTCAATGAAAAATGTTACACTATCAGCATAGCTGTATTTCCATGCAATTGACCTAATTTCCATGTCTAACCAACTGTACCAGATGTTTTGAAGTTCTGATACCATGAAAAAAGATCTGTCTGTGGTTAAAATTAACGTTTCATAGATAGAGCTTTCTGTTTTTAAAGATCGCAAATGAAAGATATGTTCAGCAGCTATGCCTTGCCTCAAGCAATATGCACCATTTCATAAAGATCTTTTTAGACATCATGCAGAGATCTGTATCACAACAGCAGAATTCAAAATACAACAAAATAAGACATTCAGTATGAAAACTGTAACTTGTTAACATTCTGTACTGCACGTAATAGGATATTATAAAGCCAGGAGTAATCAGGAGTAAATATTACAGTAAGGACATATCAGCAATAAAAATTAAAAATCCTACCTGACTAACACTGCAAGTATTTACTCCAACAACTGATGCAGGTTTCCAAAACTGAGCTGGAGGAAGTATACAGGAGTAGAAAATGGAAACAAGACAGAGTGGAATTTAGACAGCTTCCAATTATGCATTTTCTGCAATATTAGAATCTTGTTCAATCTCTGCCCCCAGCATACCCAAACGTTTCACAGACAGAGATGTTGCGGCAGGATGCTTTTAATATGCTTTTTTTTTTTTTTTTTTGGTATTTGTTTGGTTTTGTTTGGTTTTTGGCTTTTGAGTGTTTGTTTTTGAACGCCACGGAATTCAACAAGGACAAAGGCAAAAGTCCTGCCACTCAAAAGAGCAATGCCTTGCAAGAACACCGGCTCAGGAGCAACTGGCAGGGGATCAGCTCTGCTGAAAAGGAGCAGGTGATCCTGGTGGACGTCACACTGAACATGAGTCAGAAGCGTGCCTTAGTAAAGGTGGCCAAAAGCATCCTGAGCTGTATTAACAGGAGTACAGACTGTAGAACAAGTAAAATGATCATCTCCCTCTACTCACCAGTCCAGTTTTGTGCCATCGATACAGGAAAGAGAACCTGGAGAAAGTTCAGAGAGCCACAGGATAGTCAGGAGGTTGGAAAACTGTTCTATGAACAGAAATGAACAGAACAGGGTTTGTTCCACCTGGGAAAGAGATGACCTTAGGGAGACCTACAAAGCAGACCCCTCAATATCTACAGGGAATCCATCTAAAAGATGAAGCAAGGTTTTCCATAGTGGCGCATGGTGGAAGGACAAGAATAGACATGAAGTTGAAGTGAGATGACTTTAAACTGGATATATGGGAGCTTTTTTCACCATGAAGTCAGTCAAGCAGTGGAGAAGGTTGCCCAGAGGTCGTACAGTGAGTGCTCTTCAGGGGTTTTCAAGATCTTACTAAATAAGTAAGATAAGTAAGACTAGATATCTCCTGAGTTCTCTTCCAATCCACACTATTCTATGGTCTTATTTAAACATCCATGAAGGACAGGTTGATTTTCTAAAACTATTATTTTACAGAGAGCAGTGATTATTACACAGCAAGACAAGTATCCTTCACTTTGCAAGCTGAGCTAAGAGCACAGAACAGTAGAGGACAAGACCAATAGGAGAGTGCTGATACTGAGATACCCCAACATGTACGTTCCAGAAAGGGCCACGAAACAAAAAGAGATGGAAAAAAGCTAGAAACAGTAGTTTAAGTAGCAGCATAATGTTTTCCAATATCTATTAGTTGGACTCATACCAAAAGAGAGATTAGAGACACTAAAACCTAGATAAGAGGTTCTACTGCACATCTCAAGTCATTTCTCCAATTAATGCAGTGCAGCCCATTCCAGATGGAAGTGAATTGAAATGGGCAGATATGCATCTGGGACCACAGGACAATTCCATGAGGAAGGGACCTCAGTAGGCTTCCAATCCTACCTCCTACTGAAAGGTCAGCTCTAAGGCCAGCTCAGACGGTTTGCAGCTTTATCCAGTCTGGTCTTAAAAACCTCCATGGGCAAAAGCTATGCAACCTCTGTGCAACCTGTTTCACTGCTTGACTGTCTACTAGCATCTGAAAAGTTTTATTTTACAGAACACATTTGTAGTTAATGAACTGCATAATGACTTCACTTTTAATATAAAGGGAGCTATAAGCCTGAAAATATATTCTCAAAGATCATCAGTTGAACCATTGCACAGTGGCTCTAAAATAAGTTTGCTTACTCTGTTCATCAGTGCAGCATACTAAGACCAGCCTCTAATTCATTTTTCCTTTAAGAATACGAAGCCATGCTTTATATTATAAATAGTTTGTCAGGAGATGTCAGGATGATTCTTTTAAAATGCAAGTGCTGTTCATTTTTCAAGATTATACAACCATAAAGCAATGAAAGATTAGAGAAAGCAAGACATGCCCAGAAATTTAAGGCAAAGATTCAGAAGGAGAGGTTAAAAAAAAAAAAAAGTACTTAACTCCATATCCTCAAAGTGGTACAATTTCCTTTTTTTTGTTGTATACGTTACTCCTGATGATTGTTTACCAGAGGATTCCAGACAGACATTCAAGTGCATCAGAGAAAGCGGGTACCACCATTAATACCAATCTGTTTCATTCCTCTAGTTACTATGGGGTACCAGTGGTACAGGAAGAATAATAATTAAAAGTAAAATCACATACTAATCACAGCTGTACAACTCCTGAAGGAGAAGCACACAACGCACCAGATCTTCAGAAGAAAAGCTAAGAAAGCAGGAACAAAAGTAGAGTGGAGCATGACAAAAGAGACTAGGAGAAGAATGAAGAAACGAGTCCAGTTTCAGGCTTCTCAGTCATTCACACAAGTACACGTTGGGGATGGGAGGAGGGAAACAAGCCCAAACGTCTGAACTTCAGACACTAAGAGAAGTGTCTTTGTTTCAAGATTCTCACAAACAAAAAAAGCAAAATATAACAAAAACCCAAATCCACAAGAGTTGGAAGAGCAGCCCTCCTACTGCATGCTCTTAAAATAAAAAAAGAAACACTGAAGAAGGGCAAAAATAATTAGGAAAGAAGATAACTGTCTTATGCTAAGAAGAAAAATACACAGTACAATTGTGGTTAACCATATCTATCTAAAAATACAAGGCACCCAATCCAGCTTCAAACCTCTCTTTAAATTATATTCATCTCTCTCCTGTAAAGTGAAGCTTGCTGGCACACCAGTATGTAGCTAATGAATTGTGGGTCACAATCAAAAAATGTCACACTCTTATCTTCCACATCCCACTGTATAATTACAACTGTATGGCGGCAGAGATACTGCTCAAAAGATGCAGGTCTAGGTTCTGCATCGTGTGAATCTGTCACAGCACTGGTTCTAGAAAACAACTACACTGAACATGAAGATTTTCCCTGCCATTGCAAATAATTTCATGGCAAATTCGAGTAAATACTCACCCCTGCGCTTAGTACTAGACCAACAGCAATTCACTGTAAAATCTATACAGTACTTCTCTATGTGCCAGTACAGAGCTGTTTCCAAACAGCAATGTGGGTAGCAGAGCACTCAGCAGCACAGTTCACCTACAGAGGACAGGGTACATCATGTCACTGGCACCACTTTTCACATCCAGATCACCTTGTTGTCTTTTAAGAGCATCTCTGATACTTAGTAGCTGTTGTGTCTGAAAACAGGTCTTAAACACAGTGAATGTCCACAAAATCACAAACAAAGCAAAAATGCAGTCTTGATTGCCAGAAGCATGGAAATCCTCAACACAGAAGGCAGGTGCATAACCAGCGAAATTAAGAAACTTTCATCAGTTTCTTTGCAAATGGTTCAATGCAGAAATGAAGGCTTTTCTTGATGCTAGGTTAGTAACTCAACCAAGCATTGAAAAACTAGGAAGACTAGCTTGGAGTGTTTTTGATGTCAGGAAGAAAGAACAGTTGTTTTGTCTTTTTGATTTATACATTTCAAATGCACATCAAAGAGACAACATGTTTTAGCCCCCAAAAGTTATGGTCCAGATTCATTCTTTCCCCAGATGTTCTGCTGAACAGCAGAAGAACAAGTCCAATTTTCCCTGTAAGGACACAGGTGTTGATTTTGCAAGCTGCTCCATCTGGGCTCAGCCATACTGAAAAGTCAGAAAGAAGAACTTGCAACACCAGAGTCAGAAATAGTAGTTCCAACATCTATTATTTTTTTAAGTTGTGATCAAGAAATACTGAGCTTAGACACACAACTCCATGGGGACCCATTCTACATCATCAGCATGGTTCATGTGACAAAGCAAAACATATTTTCATGCTTGCTTTGAGACGAAAGTTATCTCAAAAAAGCAGATTTTGGCAATAATCGAGTCCAGATCTGATTATTACTTTAATTAAAACATGGCAAAATATTTGACTTTTTCCCCCACTAATTAAAGAATTCAAATGCTCTAGAATACAATTTGGTTTTAGAAAAAAAGTTTGAAAACACAATCTGCATCTTTCAACACAGAGTATTAAATTTTATTTTGTGATGTGCAGTATTTAAGTTTTTCCGTAATCTCTCAAATATACAGAAAAGATTATCTACTTTTTTTTTTTAATTGTACACCAAAGGGAAAAACACTTCCCCAGATAGGAAAGTAGCTTTCTACTTGGAATCCACAGTTCACATTTCACCCTTCATACAGCACATTTGATTATCAAAGGAGCTGCGTTAAAAAAAAAACAAAAAACACTACGAGCTTTATTTTAAGGATTTCTTCTAGAAGATGACAAATTACTGTTTCTGTTATGCAGCACAGGGTTAGCAAAACTGGTCTCTGCAGCCACATTAGTCAAGAGTCCCCAGAAGAAAGGGTTTGCCAACACCACTGTGCATGAATTCCTGCTCTTGGCAAGTGGCGTACTTCTGCCCAGTTGGTATTTTTGCACTCGGTTAGATGACTTGAACATTTACGAGTAGTTAACTCCACCGAAAGAACTCCCACCTGTACTGAAAAGTACAAAATGAGTTGGTTGCTTACTTGAAGCATTTTCTTGCTCTGAAGTACAGTTCTATTACATGACCTTAATTTTATTCTTATCAAAGGGCTGTCATTTCAGTGGCACATGAACCAAGGACAAGTTACAATACAAACATTAATGCAGATGATTAACCGCGAACAGGACTACTTCGAGTTTAAACAGGCTCAGATTACAAAAGCATTTAGTAACTTGCTTTGGCTTACTCAGATATTAAAACACAGCTAATGTAGGCGATACTACCTTGTAAGATTTCAAGTATCTTCTGACTCACCATGAAACAATTTAGGCTTTAATTGATGCTATTACCCAAAGAATCCTAGCAGCAAATCAGAATTAATGCAGCTGTAAAGTTGAGTGGAAGACAGGTCTATCCTCTCATCAGTGACCAAGTGTGTCATGAGAATAAAATAAGCTGACCTGCGAAAAAGAGTCTGCAGAGAAGCACTGACTGCAGTATACAGAAGAGGAAGGGTATTTAAAATGAGAAGCATCTCCAACCTCTTTTTCTCTTATTTAATTAGTAATCAATAGTCTTTCCCATTGTAGTGTGCATGATGGCAACTGTTTTATTTCCCTGCTTCCATGGTTATCTATTTAAATATCAAATTTCCATGAGACTGTCTTGTTAAGTATTTCTGAAGCAAAAGAAAGAAAAATAAAGACTAAGATGACTCAAGTTTTCTATGAAGATACATAAACTACTTTGCACCGAGAAGAAGGGCATTCTCAACTATACCATACAAGTCAGCTTAAGATTTAACTGGAATGCGGTGGGGCAAATGAGATGCTAACTTTTTTGTGCACATTTTATAGAGTGAAATCTAAAATTAGCAAGAGCTAGTGAACAGCAAACTGCATACACACATAAAATCTGGCTTCTATTTCTGGCTCTGTAGCAACCAAATTTACTACCTAATTTTCAACATGTTACATCATGTATATACATTGCTGTTTTTCCATCCCGCTGTCCTACAGCCATTAAAACAAAGTGAGAATGCTCAATGTCTTTTAAACGAACACGACAGATTAAGAGGAGGCCACAACCACACACAAACAGAAGTCAAGGATGATCTAAATAATCTCATCTGGTTTAATAGCATATTTCAGAAACATTCTAAGCAAAACAGTCAGCAATGTTTTAAGTCATTGGTCAACATACAGAAAAAAAAAAAGCAGACTAGTGTGCTATTTTGTGCTGGCATATATGAGCAGGAAATCTCAGTAACACCAAAAAAAGTCCACCTGTATACAGCAAGTAGGCATCTTTTCCCAACAAATTGGTTAAGCTTCAGTAGGATCCCAATTGTCAAGTATTTTTTTAATTTCAGTTAGATCTCACAAAAATAAACTTCTGAAACAAAGTAAGCACAAATTAAAATGTCATTATTTAACAGCAGCTGGACATTGGGAGTGGAAGATGAGGAAGAGAAAGGGCTCACCAAAGTTTCTGAAAGCCGCAGCACGTACTTATTCAGTGCCCCTGACTGCTGTAAATGCAGTAGGGATTAGTTCACAGCAACTGCTGAACAGCAGCATTAAAAAAACCACCACTGCCCATCACCACCACAACCTGAAAGGATGTTCAGGTAGTGACGACAGCTGACAGTTCCAAGCTGCAGCAAACAACCTGCACGATGGCAGTCAGACAGCAGCGACAGAAGGAAGAAGGCAAATGCTACCAGCTTTCTTCCTGTGCTTCAGAAGGTACGAGGTGGGTGGGGAAGGGGCTGCGGACAGAACATGTACGTACAGAAGTATTCATCCTCTTTTACAGCTGCTGAAGACAGAAAAGGCCTCAGGTTACTGAGGCATCCATCAGCCATGCCAAAAAGCAGTGTTTTCCAACATTCCACTTCAGAAATCAACAGTAAAAAGCTATCAGAAATATTCTGATTTTTCATCTGCTTGCAGGCTTCTGAAGATGCAATCAAGAGTAACATTTACCTGGGCAATGAACTATCCAACAGCGTCACAGCATTACCTCAGGAAAACCTCATGTCTGTTAGGGATCAGAGTGACTGCCTTGGCCATCCTGAACCACGAAGAAGAGAAGTACCCTGCCTATCCTCAGGATTTGGCTGAAATAGCTCAAGCCTATCTGCTGTGAGTAGCACCCTTGTTACCTTTGAGGTGGCTGGAAGGAACTTTTCCCCCTCAGTGCAAAATTCTCAGTAGCTGAGGAATTCAGCACAAGGTTAACCCAAACTCACTCTGTGACAGCCCAGCAGGAACCCAGGACGGACAGCACTCACTGGTCTCCAAGTACATTAGGAGAAGAAACCCTCTTGAACACAAGGAGAGTACACCTACAGCTAGCAAAGTACAACAAGAAAAAAGCACCTTCTCTCTCACTCCCTTAGGAGAAAATCCCATTGCCAGCAATGCCATTGCTCCCTTAGGAGAAAATCCCATTGCCAGCACTGGGGCCAGCTGGCTGTGGGAGGCCCGGTTGCATCAGCCCGGCCGTTCCAGACTCCAAAGTACAGCCAGCACGTGCTGGAAGAGCAGCTCGCCCCTGACAGGGCTGCACAACCCTAAGTCATGCGCCTGGCAAGGCTCTGAAGCCTACGCTGCAAGAGGCACACATCTGAGGGCTGCTGGAATTGGTATTTCTCACCCCAAGCAGAAGGCTGGGGGGTCTGGGATAGGGCTGTGGATTTTTTGAGGAGGGGAGTGTGAAAGAGAGGGGTTCTAAGTGGACTGGTTACTGAGAGCTGATCAGTGTATTCACAGCGATATGAACAGATATCTACAAGTAGCCATGCACACAAGGATGCTCAAAGAGCTGGAGACAAACACAGAACACCAAACACAGAGTTCAGTTAAGTGCTGAGTTTCGGTAGGTTGTTACCAACCTCAGCCTCTGTTATCAGAGTGCTGTACAACACTATGCTTCAGCACATCGCTGTTTCATGTTGGCTGTCCAAGTCTTGTGCTGCCACCTGACACTCATCACTCAAGATGAAGGAATATTCCTTTGATGAGGCAGCCAAAGTTTTCAAACATGGCTAACCTTCTAAGTTTGCTGCACTGATTTTCTGAGTTGACACTTAACCTTAACGCAGGTGAGAATGCAGAGCATGTAAACAAAAGTAATCTGGAGTTTGCGGTAGACAACAAACAATTTAATGCAAACAAGAATTAGCAAGTCTTTCAAAACTGCTCATACTGAAGATACAAGACAGTGTCACATTGCTAAGGGATTTTCCTGACTACTGCTTTGGGAAGTTCTACCAGAATTTTGAACACTAAGGTCATGACAGATCCTACCTTACATGCCAACTTTAATCAAAAATTACGGACAGACGGACAGCCTAAGCATCGATTCTTATCTTCCTGAAAAGTTTGTTGCAGCTGAATTTATGGGAATAGCCCTTTTTGAGCTATGATAACAAAAACCACTCTTTTAATATTAGATATAATTTCAGTATTTCTGGAGACTTTATCAAAATAATACCAGTAACTCTCTCCCAAAATAAAGAAGGGCTTTGTTAGAACATTACAAAAAAAAAAGTTAGGAGACACTTGTTTGTTTTTTAAAATTAAAATCTTCAACAAAGCAAAATTCATCACAAACATCAACAATCTTAAGTAATTTTACTTCTGAGTTTCCTCACTATACAGCAACCACTACATATAGCAGGCAATTCTCCAACACTAATTAGCAGATTTGAGCAATGTTTGTATTAACATCGTCTTTCCATCATAAATTCCAAATTCTTCTCCTTCTCCAGACATGAAGATCCATCTTGGTCTTTGAATTACCATGAAACATACACTAGGTGTTATAGAACTCTCAAAATTTCCATCTGACCACACTGGAAATAAGCAGTACTCACGTTCAGTCAGACCATCACTTTAAATGGAAACAACCTACATAGATTTCCTAAGTTTCACAGCATTCTGCAAGTAGTATGCAACGTCTAGATACAATCTGAATGCAGTAAATGTTACCAAAATATATATGTATGGAAGGTGGATGTAAGACTGACTTCTCCAGATCTCTCAACATAAAAGAAATTGTATTACAAAAAACATTTTATCAATGCAAAGCTTTCCAGAACAAAACTTGTCTCTTTCCACATAAACATTTTCCTGTGCACTGCATCACAGACAGCACTGTGCCGATGCTTTTGAAATGAAGATCCAAGAATAATTGTTTTTACTAAAATTGAGAACCACAACAAAATGGTTAAAGGCTCTTTTTAAAAAAATTTCAAGCCACTGTATTGCTCAGAGCAGAGCAACCTCTGGGAGGGCGGAGGGAAGAAGGGGACCTTTTGTTGCTGCAGCCACTGGGGGAGGAGAGGGTTTCTTTGTTGTTTGAGCTCTTTTGCCCAACCCTAGGCTATGCAACTGCCACTAATCTGCATTGAGAAGGGGGATTCTGACCTTCCACCGGGTTTTGTGAGCAATTCAATGATTAAATATGGAAAAGCATGACAGTCCAATTAAGCTGTGTCTCTGCCTGTAAGAAAATACTCGAAGGTGGACTGACGAGACAAGTCATCAGACCAAGAGAAAACTATTGCTAAACAGCTCGTGGGGCAATTGAAAAACACAGCCATTGAAACTTCAGTTTATAGATACTGCTATGGGCAACGTACTTTGGCAACAATATTTATATAGCCAACAGACACTCTTCCACTTTTTCTCTGTTACAAAGGTGCTCTCGCTTTGGAGTAGAGCAGAAATTCAGCCATGCCCTGGGACACAATCCACTGAGGGCAAGTCTCAGGAGAGTTCACCAGAAACTGTAAATCTTGTACTAGGGACTAAGTTATTCCAAGACCTTTCATATTCCTCAGTTCTAGTTACAAAAGACTACAATGTATCAAGGTAGCAATAAAAACAATGAACAAATAAAACAAACAATCCAACCCCGAAGCCATTAACATACAACATCATTTTTGTTTCAGTCTGCCAGCACTATATAGCAACCAGTGCTGTGTTTCACAAAACCTATTCTAAAATATTTACCCAGCATTTGAATAGGAATCATGTATTCAAACACGCCCTCAGCTTCCAATTACATTCCAAAACAAATCGTTTTCCAACATCCGTAAAAGTAATTACTGCAGTAATTCTTCACAATTTTTTAAAGCCCAATGTATCTTCTATCCTTGAAATAGATGAGTAAAATCAGAAATCCATTGATAACTAAAAGACATACCATTAAAAAAAGAAAAAGAAAACAAACACTTGCAAAGTTGATCTGCAATTTCTGCTCTCAAGCATACCACTGGAACAGATGAGAGCAAAGTTACACGAGATGACTTCCTTCACGCAACCTTCATCAGGACAATCGCACATTCTATCACCAGATAGAACCATCTACTTAGATGAAGAGATTCAAAAAACAGTAAGAAAAACATGCATTAGAGTATTATTTACAATCCCTAGCGTCACACTTGCATTTGCAACTAACGTTGTACACTGGTCTCCTAGTTTACATCCCTAGTCCTCCTAGAGCTTTTTTTCAGTCCTTTCAAGACCAACTCTGAACATATTTTCAGAAATACTTATCAATCTATACCAAAGCTGTTCTAGACAGACCGTGACAATAAAGAATTCAGAGGAGGATTCTGTTACCATGAAGTTCTACGTTTCGAGAGAACAAGTACTTCACAATTTATCTGCAATGTCTACTAAATTTGACTTCACTAAAGTTTATCATAACATTCAGTACATTACTTCATACTGTGATCTTCAGTTCCCCCTTTATCAGAAGCAGTGGCCAAAAGCAGAAGTTATCCCTTAATGCGATGCTCTCAATTTTGGATAGCCATAATCTATTTCCCTTTACTTATAACAAAGCTTTTCAAACACATATTGACACAAAGATAAATTGCCTTCTCATGATCTACAACTTTATCACAAACACCAGCTCATTTCAACTTCTAACACCTTCCAGTTAAATTTCAGTTCTCCTTATCCCATTTGGATGATTATTTCTTATGGACAAAGGCAAAATTTTTTATCAATTATAAGGCAAGTTTATCCGTGAACATAAAGTGTGTTACGTTTATTTTGTTTTAACCTTTCTGAAATACATTTTTTATCAGAAAAAACACACTTGTGGTAACAAAGTAAATTTCCAGAGGACTAGGCTTTTTTCAACTAAAAAAAATAATGCTTGTCAATGGCATTTTAGTCAGGCAACAGATTCACATATTGGGAGAGATTCTTAAAGCCAGCACGTCTCAGTCGTATGGACCTGATGAGCCACTAAGACAAGAAGCGGTTTACATAAGGAATACTAAAAGCATAGCACAAGGCTTCCTCCTAGAAGAGAAATATTTTCTTGCTATTACGTTGTCCGCAGATTATGGTCAAGATCTTCATTAAATCTTGTTATCACTCCCTAGACAGCAGCAATTACATTTCATTTGTGAAGACAGACAACTCACTTGTACTCAGTTAAAGCAGAACTGGTCTCCAAACAGTCCTTTTAAGGCAAATAAGCAGACCTCTGCCCATGATTTCTTTTCTCCAGAAATTTCAATGCAGAAGTCAACAGGCTAGGTAAGCTGCAATTAGAAATTGCTAACCTATAACTAATGCTAAAGTGTTTCAACCTCCCCTTTAACTACTCCTGTTTAGTGATAGCTATTACTGGAAAAATATTCTACTAACCAAAAAGTGCAGGCATCAGTCCTTAAAAGTTTCCAATATACCTTTCCAGACTAATATTACCATATTTGTAACAAAGAATTTATGTTCCTTATCATGAGTTTGGCATACTTAAGAAGACAGCATTTTCAGATCTTTTCATCAGCTTCTAGATATCCATATATATTTGCAGAGTTGGACTACAAGTTGTGGAATCCAAAGCATGGAGAAAGCACAAGCATTTTTACAATTTATGTGATGATTACCTAGCTTCAGACTTGCACTCCCACGACCAATACTGTCCACAATGCAACAGGCAGTCACTGGTAATCCCAATCTTAAAACACGAGTCCTTTCAAAGTCCCAGAGGCAGATTTTTAAAAGCAAATGGCTGGGCAACCATGCAGATAGGAATCTGCAGGGGTTTTAAAACTTAAAAAGATTCCTAATTCTTATTGCTTTAAGTGGATTTAAGTAACCAGCTTGTACAATTATTTTAAAAAGACTACAAACTCATGGCACATACCAGGCTTCCCTATGACAATTATTTGCAACCCTTCACGAACCAGAATCAGATCCAAACCCAAAGAATCAACACGAAAATTCAATCACCTTTAAAATATCCTGTTATCTAGAGCACTGTGCAGTGCCTTCCTCAAATAATCTATTTGTATTTAAAGCCTGTGAAAACAATTTAAAATACACTGACTAGACCAAATATATCTAGTACCAGAATGAGGGAAGTCAGCATCAAGAACAACAAAACAAACACCAAACACTCAACAAACACCCTCACACTGAAGGGCTGCAGTCAGCCCCAGTACCCTGCCGCTGAGCCTACACAAGATGCTTTCAGACTAAAAAAACATCCTTCATTCACAAGTTCTGCGGCTTTTGTTTTAAGCCATGGCCATTTAGAAACTAAATATTCTATCAGTAGTTATTCTCAACACAAAGCATGCTATTTCTGAGGTTTTTTTCTTCATTAGACTTCTGTTTTTGTTCATTAGATCAGTTCAGAAAAGCTTTCTCCATCAGAAAACAAAACTACAACAGAACAATGTTTCTGACAAGCCCCAAGGCCCTGAGCAATTATCAACAAGCCCCATCTGATCTAAAAAGGGGCTTTCTCAAAAATAATAATAAAAAATAAATTCCAGTCTCACTCCTAATCCACAAACCATGTTCAGAAAAACAAAGCACTTCCATTAGCACATTCCACTCCTCTCATATGCAGTTATCAAAGAACACGTTAAAGATGAAACCCTATGTTGCCATCAATAGCAACAATAATTCACCTACAGTGCCTTACACCAACAGATCTTAAATGCTCTCAGGAGGATTTATATTTATCTGACAGTGATAAATGCACCCGTCCACTATGCTTTTGCGTTCTTCACTCTCTCCCAAAGCCTCCATATACAGTTATTTCATAAAGTTTTTTTTTTTTTTTTAAATTTCATTTATACATTTCTGTTTTTATTTTATTTTTATCTACAAGCTTTGGAGCAACACTATGCACTTGTTATCAAGGCATTAGCTCAAAGTTTTTCCCATTTGAGAACTCTGGTTACCATAATCACCTAAGTCTTAAGGTCAAAATCTCAATTTATTTCCTACTGCAGAAGGTCTGAAGGCTTACTACCGGGTTTCCATTCTTAACAAAAAAGAAAAAAAAAATGAAAAGGGGGGAGGGGGAACAAGTCAAATAATTAAAGTATTCAAAAAAAAAAAAGAAAAGAAAAGAAAAAAACCTTGGTAATACTGGGAAAAAAGGCAAGGGGAAAGTGGAACAGAAGAGGGGAAAAAGATTTAAAGGAAAGCACAAACACAGTGTTCCATTTTCAGTCTGATTGCTGATTTATCTACCAACCAAACCATGATTCAGCCCACGTTTCCCAAAACCCTGCTCTCTCTTTCTGGACTTGTTGAAGCGGGTAGCTGTCTCACTGTTTAAGGCAGAGACGGTAGCACTTACTTGAATCCAGCTCAGATTAGCCTCAGTATTACAGAGCTCTTCAGCAAGGATCTGTACCCAGCATCACTCCTGACAACACTGGAGTTTAACCAGCATTAACTGATAAAACTTCAAAAGAAGAATTTTTATTTTGCTCATTTAGAAGCCCGTCAAGCCACAGAGCTGCTTTCAACTAATTTCTTCAGAATGAACAGAATGCAAACTATTAACAGGTTCCTCAAAATAGCAAGTGTTAAAATAGGTAAAAACCTCAGTCTTCAAATTATCATCTTGCTCAAGCACAAATCCACACGTGACTTTGGTGAGAGCATGAGTAGGCAAAGATGCGAAAGTCCTACTCCCAAGAGGTCCTCAGCGCTCCTCACATGGAGCACATAGAGAGAAACACTTAATTTGATCACAGAAGTTCCCCTGCTCCCCCCCTTGCTAAGGAAAGGTAGCACCGAAGGACTTAGGAAGCCATTCACATCACACAGCGCGCCAGGAGAAAATTAGTAATAGGGCTCAACAGCGTGCCCTACCCAAGGCTTCTGTTTATCTCGCAGGCAACGTACTTAAAGAAATAACTTGTGCCTAGCGCTCAGGAGAGGCAAACAGAGAAGTGGATACCTAATCCCCGAGGACCAGTCTGCACAATGAAATATTAACAGGAATTTAAACTGCTTCATTTCATGAAGCACTTTCCTGAAAAATAACCACGCGCTTACACTAGCTCCAACCTCCTGCTCTGTACGTTCAGGAGCAAGGCAGACGGGACACTGCCCACTGAAGCGGTGAGGATCCAGCGGTCGGGAGCAGCTGTGCACAGCAGGGGTGAGACCTTCCCCACCAACGCTGCAGTGCATCGGTGGGCACACAGGGCACCTTGCACCGTCAGTGCCTAAGCTATGCTGCTACAACTTCCCACCATTTTCCACTAGACATTTTTTTTTTTTTTCCTTCTCTGAATACAGAAACCTACCTGAAACCCTACTGTTAAGGAAGGGATCAGCTCCTCCAGACATGCCTACCCTGTCCACATAGGAAGCGTGAACGACAAGTCACTTAGCAGACTGTTTACATGGCAGGAACGCCTGGAGAACCACTGCAAGGCAGCAGGTCTCGGTATTCCAAACACGATATATACAACGGGAGCTCCGGGTGACAGCCTGCAGCGCTGGCACGTGCTTGCTGCAAAGTTACCGCAGCCAGCCAACAGCCGCGTCCCAACAGCACGCAGCGGTCCCGCCTGACCCAGTACAGCCCACTGAAAGCCACATCCACCTCGCTGCACCTGCACAGGTGTACACGAGTGCGAGTCTCAGTTCTGGCTGAGCCAGAAAATGCATGGAAAGCAACGGGGGGCTGTCGGGGCTCAAAGAGCCTGGCCAAGGCCCTCCGTTTGCACTGAAAAACAGCACACACGGCAGTCACACCACCCTCTGGGTGGAAAGCAGGGCCACATTCAAATCAGTGTAGGGCAATGGTGAGAAGAATGGGAGCTTTTGTGTTAGCAGTTATCTGGAAGGAAAATACACTCTGCCTGTTAAACTGTTACCTACCGCCCCTTTGCTGCAGACACACCTGCAGCCTTATCAAAAATCATTAGAACTGGCACTCTGGAAAGCTCAGGTGTCCAGAGAGATCCACGCACTCCCGTTTTACCATCAGCAGTTCACCTGAAATAAATCTTGCTGCTGACAGCACTATGTTCCTACACTGGTTCAGAGGCTACAGGACAACAGGAGCGTGGAGCGAAGGTGCGTAAAATCCACGTTTCTTTCTACAGCAGCGATAATGCAGCTTTGTGCAAAGTCTCCTTTGGCGTGACACACGTGTAAGGCGGACCCAAAAACACTACAAGCTGTTAAACCAGTTATTGCAACATGACAGAAGCACCACGTCCCCCGAACACGCAGAAAGGGGCTGGAGCTGGAAGGCACAGGGAAGGGACGAAGGCACTTGTGAGACAATGCCAGCCATGAGCAGCCACCCTGCAGTCCATAGGTGCTCAAATACAGTCAGGACAGATCCTTTATCCCGGTACCAGCCCCACTTTGGAACAAGCCCGTCAGCCAGCAGAGATACTGGTGAGATCCAAGCACTGCAAGCAAGGAGCCTGGACTAGGACAGACGCTGCAAGGTGTAAGCAATAGCACTGCGCCCGCCAGCCCGCAACAAGCAGCGCTGGGAGCCCGGGGGGCTGCGCTCAGCAG
>WBMW01003636.1:607359-629642 GCA_013396635.1 Penelope pileata | reverse complement strand
TGCCCGGGGCGCGGCCCAGGTGCGGGGCTGTAGCCCCCGACTCCGTGTGGGGCGGCAACAAAGAGCCGCGGTCCCTCGGCCTCGCCCGCGGGAGCGCAGGGCCGCCCCGCACCGTGTGTGTGTGTGCCTGTGTGTGTGTTCCTGTCGGCAGCGCCGTGGCGGAACCGCCCTCCCCTCGGTCAGCGCGGGGCCGCGGCCTGGGCCTGCCCTGCCGCGGTGTGCGGGCCCTCGGGGGCTGCGGGGAGTGAGCTGTCTGCCAGGGGTGTCCTGATGTACAGCTCCACAGCTCGAGTCAACCTGAGATGGAGCTCGAGCATCAGATGTGCTTTCACAGATTGATAATTTCCGTGTGGTTTCTCGCAAAATGTGTGCGTCGGCTGCCAGGGGCACTGCTGGCTGCCTGGGTCTCAGAGCCCAGTGCAGTGCTGGGGCTCGGCTGTGTGCTGGCAGCCTCTCCCAGCTGTGGGTGGGCTGTGCCGGGTGGGCTGTGCCGGGTGGGTGTCCCATGAGTGTGAGGCACCCAGCAGCCAGCTCTGAGCACCATCACCCAGTGTGCGGCTCTGCGTGGCTTCTTCGGGTGCTTCACAGAAAGGGAAATGCTGCTTCGTTTCAGTGTTCCCCGCACAGCATCTCAGGCTCCTCTCTGCCGAGGGAGTTCAGATTAGTGGGATTTGCTGATGGGGCTTTGGCTGGGTTATTTGCAGAAGGAGATTCCTCAGAGGCCTCGTCTACATTAAGCAATTAAATTATTGTTTTTATCCAGCAGTATAGCTCCTGTGCAAGCACCAGCAGTTCTGGTTTTACAGGTGAAGGTCAGTTACACTGCTGCCCTACATCCATAACTGTGCCGTGTTAGAGCTCTGCGGTTCCGAGGACACGAGGGATCCTTTTTGTCGGGTCCTGAACCCTGGGAGATGTTCAAAGGCCTTCCAAGAGCCCCAGGAGAGCTGGGCTGGCAGGGAGGGCACTTCAAGTCCCCATAATACCATAATCCTAAATATATCCTTAATATATCCTTTGTTCCTTTTAATAGGAAAGTGTAAAGAGCAAAAAACCATGATTCTTTATACAAAAAGAAAGAAATTACGGTGAATGTCTTTTTCTCCATATCAAGATAATGTTGGGTATTCCGGCAATGCTTACGAAGAACAAGAAACCATTCAGGATCTGTGGTGCGGCAGTCCCCAGCCCAGGCAGGGAGCTGCACGCTGCCTTGGCAGGCAGTGTTTGCGGAGCAATGTGCCGATGTGGGTACTTGGCTGTGTCTGGGTGCCGCTGGAACCCAGGGTGAGGAGCAGCAGCTGCATGGCTTCGAGATTAGGAAGCAGACTTTCAGGCATAGGTCGTGCGTAGATCACCATTTTGCTATTGCTGGCTGCACAGATAGTTTTTTTTCCTGGGGAAAAGGGGTGGTTGCACTGGGAAAACTGGCTGCCCAAAGTAGTGAAATTAGCAGTGCTGGTGTGCCTGGGTTTTCAAATGCTGAGGAGCACCAGGAATAAACTTATCCCTGTGCTGTACCCACGTGATGGATATAATCAGCTGTGAATTTATTTATTTCTGTTTTAACTGCAGCTAGTCAGCGTTTCTAGAGCGTGGCTAGACTAGCCACAAGCGTGGATTTGCTTGGATACAAGCAAATCTCTCAGACAGCAGAGGTGGAGCACACCGATGGTGTTTCGATGTCATTCCCCAGATGTCTCACATCATGACAGAGTATTTCAGTAGTGGCAGGAGCACTGGAAATGCTACTTAGGATCAAACAGCAGCAGCAGCCACTCTGCTGATAAACTCTTCTCTGAGCTGGACAGTGCGGAAATGGCATTAAAGAAACCAGGCCCACTTGTCCTGCAGAACAGGTTGTTGCCATCAGCAGTCAAACTGCTTTAGTACAACATCAGGGTTTAAGAAAAACCATACTGTAGACACGAAATTAGCTGTCGGAGTGAGCCAGCAGGACAGTACTTGTTTGGAGATTGTACTGCTGGAGACGAAGTGTAAGCCTTGGCCTCCTTGGAAAAAGCAGAACGCAGAAAGCTGCGGTGTGAAATTAGTGTGCCAGCTAGTTTACAGTGGAAAATGTGTGCTGCTTCACTTTCAATCTCTATTCTTTTCACAGGGGTATTGCAATGGGAAGTAGAACAGCTGCTGTAAAGCCTAGCAAGTGACATGATTCTTGTGAACAGTTGTAAAAAAAAGTTTCAGAGCTATTTATGAATGGAAAGCATTATGCAAATAAAATATAAACAGGTTGTGTGTTTGAGCTATCTTCAAGTCATCTTCCATTTTAAATTATTGCATAAAGTTACTTGAAGCCATTAGATGAAATTTGTCTTGTCTATTCTTTCTGAGATTTTTATCATTTACACAGTGAGAAGACAAAATCAAAATCCTCTATGGGGAGTTTCCAGTCCAGCCCAGCTTTCCTGTAGGTGGTCCCACTGAATCAGATCTAACTCTATGAATAAGAAATAATAGTGTGGGAGAAGCAAGAGAACAGAAAACAAAACTTTCTCTATTTACAAGTAATAACGAAAAATGTTTTTTACTTCTTTCTGTACTGAACAGTGAAAATGTTCTGTTCTTTTCTAAGGTGCTTAAGACGCCTAAGCTACCATAAGCCATTACGGTGATCATTTGTTCAGCCCTCAAAGAATAATATGCATTTCACAGAACAAATAAAATAAATGCCTTTTACCACAGAGCTTGCAAACTACATTTTGTCACAGGTGAGAGCGACAACTGGAGAAGAGATCCATGCGGGAGAAACCCAGATGTATGGGGAGGCTTCTGCAATCTTCTCCGTTCCCTGAGACATCAGGAAGCACAGTGCCCATGTGGTTACCTGCTGCATAGGGATCGTGTCTGTGCAGCTTCGCTCGTTAATTGTATTGGTGCGCATCTGTCCCTGGGGGAGCTGGTGGTTCCAAGTAATGAGGGTGTACAGGATCCCTGTATTTCTTCTCCTGGGCCAGTGCCATCCATGCAATGGATGCCCAAGGTTCTCTCGTGTAGGGAAGGTTTGCGTGAAGGTAGGGTCATGCTCTGCTGGTTTCCTGGCCACCAGCCAATTGTCCATATGGCTGCCAGAATGCAACATTAATTTTCCGAGGCAGCATGCGTCCGAAATATAGTGCCACACCGTATAAATCAGCATGCTGTTGGAAGTTATAAATTCACAGATAAGATGGAAATTGTTAAAGTAACCCTTACCATGGTTTCCTGAGTATGCACGTTTCTAGACCAGAAGCATCAGAGCTGTAATTTTGCGCAACGTAGTACAAAAGCTTACAGCATGAACGCTGCAAACCTGGGTCATCAAACTGCAGTCCTTCTGTGGATGGCACACCCACTGAGGTAAATAAATTAGCCTGAATAAGAATTGCAGCTTTGGTCGGTGTAAACATGCATGAGTCAGGAAGGGAAGAATTTTTTGTTGCGCCATTATCTCACCTGCCTGAATTGCACACAGTGTATGCATCAAAGTATCAATTTCACAGCCTAATTGGTAAACAAACATACAACATAAAGGCTACGTGGGCATATTCATGCTGTGTGAAAAATCTTTACGTTTAGGTCTCATTTTTCTTACTGTATGAATGTAAGGTTTTAATAACCTTGGCCTCTTTAAAAAGTTAAGTGAGGGGGAGGGGAGTAGAAGGGAGAACAGGGCAAGTGTGGCAAGTTATGTAATTGTTTTTTGGAAATCTTTACATTTTCAGTTCAATTATCCTTGCTCCATTTTCAGGAGAAGGAAAGCACTAAGCAGTATAAATGGCAGCTAATCACTTACCTTGATAAATTTATCCTTCGTTTTGTATGTGGATGAACAACAAAGTGTTGGAAGAATTCCTTTAAGGGGAGGATGCTTAATTTTTATTATAAACAAAACCTTTTCAAGCAATTTGTTGATAAACACTTTTTCACTTAAGACCCCTCATGTTGTATTTGCACTAGTAAATAGTGTAATGGCCTTTTCCAAGGCCAAAGCCCATCCTGAACACCTCCATGGTTTTGGATTGTTTTAGCTCTAAAGCCTGGTGGCTGCATGCAAGTGAATCCCACATCCCTGGAGCGATCCCTGGCACATGCTGACCCCTGGTCTGTGCCCATGAGTTCACAGCTGGGCCATGCGGACAGCATGAGGTGCAGATGTCCAGGCACAAAGGATTGGGTCCAGATACTGACACTGCTTTGTTTAGCAATGAAGAAGGAGCCTGGAAGCTCTTCTACACTTAAGGCAGGGTCCTGTACCCAGATGGCATGTGCAGGCCTACCCCTGCGTGGAGGCTCAGAGCATGCACTGTATTCAGTCCTGTCTTTACTGAAGCATGCTCTTTGATCCATGTTCAACAAGATGGACAGGAGTTTGACTGCCTTGGAGCGTGTGAATATTCACATTGACTTCAGCAAGATGTCTGCTTGTCTTCAGCTGAACCAGTCCTGGAAATCAGAGGCACATGTGAGTCTGTCTCACAGGAAGAGTATTGGGCCCCAGTGAGATGTTTGCAATCAGTGTCGGCCTACTACTGGTATCCTCCTGGTTCCTTCAGACTGATGCCGAATGCTTTTCTGGAAAATGCTTTTTACCCAAGGAGTGGTGTTCTCGACACAGAGGTATTTAGGAGAAATTTAATGACTGGTATACGCGTTAGATTAGGAGAAGATCTCTCCTGGCCTTATCCCATATAATTTAAAATGCAATCAGTTAAAACAAAGTTCAGAGAAGATGTAGATACAACAAAAGCGTTCTGCTAGGTTTTGTTGTTTTATTTGCTGGGTTGTTCTTTGTTTTTCATCAGACATCTCCATTTTGAAGTATTTTCTCCCAAACTGCTGTGTCCTGAAAGAACAAAAACTGTCCAACCATAAGAAGGAAAAGAAAGAGTCTATGTAAAGTTGTCAAGTGGAACATGTAAATTAACCATGTAAATAAACCCTGTTTCCAGAAACAGAGCTCCTCTCCCTGTGGTATACAGCATTATTTATATAAATGGTGAAAGCACTTAAGTAGAAGTTGCACATTTCTTTTAAATTGAGGGTAGCTCTCCAATCAATGGTCCAAACTAGGCTATTAGTTACAACAATGTATAATTGTTTCAAGGCTCTTTGAGCAAGATCTAGTGGGTGTTTGGTCTTGTAATTAACCCACAACCATTGGCCAGGCATGCTCTCCACCCTGTAATTACTTGACTAAGAAAACACCACCGTTCAAGGCATACATTGTATAGAACATTAAAAGAATATTCATTCTAATGCTTTTACACTCACATAATGATTATAACTCATTCATGCATTTCATGAACAGAAGTCATTTGGCCAAATCTGAGCAGTTTTTATTAGAAAAATTTGATTTGGAAACAACCTGGGTTCCATGCAAAGTCATTGGCTTTTTTGTATTTATTTAAGTTTTTTAGAACTAATCTGAAAATACTGAATGGATTTTCACTTAAAAATACCTTGCCACTGAGCGTGGAATGTAGTGGATAATGAATTATTTGCTCCAACAAACTGCTGTTCTTTTTAGTCGTAGAACATGCGTAAGTCCTGCATGTGGAGAGCTGCAGCCTCAAAAGAAAATGCTTCAGGAAGTTTATAAGTGAAAAGAAAATGCCTGTTCAGCAAAAAAAAAAAAAAAAAAGAAAGAAAAAAAAAAACAATCCTTCTCTCAGCAAGTTTTCCTTAGTAATGCTTTCTCATTCTCAAGGTCTGTGGCCAGAACAAGCATGGAATAGAAACAGGCTTGTGTGTAAGAGAAAAAAGCAACAGAAAACATGAGGAAAGCCCTCTGTAGAAACCTGGAATAAGATTTCTTTTATCTAACCTGAACTGTTTAAAAATCAGTGAGGATGTTTGTAGGCTCCCTCTATAAGTAGTGGTGAGTAGCAGATATTTCCAGAAAAGGATTCAGATGCCTGCCTTGTGACAGGGTTAATCAGCTCATTATCCAGGCCCTTACGCTAACTTTTAGATGGCTGCAGAGAAGTGAGGTTAATTGCTCCTTGAGAATAATGCTACCACTCCTCAACTTACAGAATCATCAAGGTTGGAAAAGACCTCCAAGATCATCTAGTCTAGCCATTCACCTACCACCAAGATTACCCAGTGAACTTCTTCAATTCTTCAATCTTTTGATTGTGTCATGGACTTCAAAGCCCAGCCCTTGCTTTAGCCAATGGTGCCATTTTGTATCAGACATGATATAGTCACCTCATTTATACAAAGAGTCCCTCCATCTGCCTTAAACGTACTGCCTCAAGCTCAATAAAACACTTGTTCTTCACTTTCCAGAGGCCACAGCTCAGTCCTGCTCAACTGGGTGTGAAAGGGAATAGCTGAGGGCTGGGGGGAAGCACATTAGAAAGTACACTAGAAGCACATTGCAGAATGTGACATAGAGATACTTGGGCTACATTTAAAAGCACTTCCTTTTTAGCTGGCTAAATTCATCCATATGAAATTCTCTGCTGCCTTACCTCATAGCATGGGTGTCTGCTCTCAGCGCTGCATCTGCTAGCACAGGAATACTTGGTAATTACACTTAGAAATAACTGAGCCCTGACTCTTCTCTATGAGACCAACCTTTAATAGGAGTCTGTGCATTTTTTCCTCAAACACCCTTACCTTTCATCCTGTGCCACTCCTTGATTGTGGGAAGAGACCCAGCCAAAATCACAGGGGTGCTTCCTTCAGATCCTTCTAAACTCACTGGTCACAAAGCTTGTGAACTACTAGACTATGGTAAAGTACCTTGTGTTCTGTGACCTCTGCTTGTTGCTCTAACCAGAAGCCTCACATTTTTACCTCATTTTCCACATCTTTCTGCTTTCTGTCTGGTCATCATTGTGTTTCCTCCTTACCGTGTTGCAACATGTGCTAGGATTCTTTTGTTACTTTGAGGCAGGAACTGTCTTCTCACTGCATGCACATGAAGCATTTTGCACCACTCGCAATACTAGGGCCATCACCACATGGTAAGTATTAAAGCCTACTGGCAAGCATGACTACCAGGTCCTGGTGCAATAACCATCAGCTTTTCGTATCCTTGGCTGGACGATTTTCTCTCAGGAGTGCAATTTAGTACAACAGCGAATGGGAAAATCAGACCATCTCCTGGCAGTGCAGGAAGGCTAGCACAATGGCTGCTAGAACTTGTTAATGAACCTGTTGTGCACAATATTCAGCCTCACAGATAATTTAAGAAGTGTGAAAGTGTCCTTCTTGACTGTTACTCAACAAAGCATTGTGAGATGTAGTTAAGCAAAAGTCAGATGTGGTGTGCTCTGCCTTGTAAATACCTTCAGGGTCAACACCTCTTAAACAAACCTTCCTGTTCTTCTAAATGTAAAATTTCTGCTTACAGACTGTTGTGCTCACATTGTGCAAGAGCACTTAGCAGTTACCAAATTAAAAAAACAAAAAACAAAAAACGATAAACACTTTGGAAGTAGATTTGTCTTGCATTACTTCTACATTTCAAAACAGGAGGAGCACCACTTTCCCTCTTTCTGACTAAAGTTAGAAACACATGCGCAGAAATAGGCACCTAGATTAATGACCTGTTTTCCAAAATGCTGTAAATTCCCAGTCATCAAAGGCACTTTTAAGTCTTAACTTACAAATTTAGACCACAAGGCATGAAAAACATGTCCTTTGTCTCCCAGCAGTACCTCTCCAGATATGGGAATTCAACCAGAAAGGTCTGCAAAAAAACTTCATCCTGGCTGGAGCAACCATGGTGGGTAGATACAAACCACTCTGTGTGACACATTCCTGGAGTTAGCAGGTGTCGCTGGGCTGGGATGTTCTGTGATGCTGCAGGTCCTTTCTACCTCACAGAATCACAGGATCACAAAGTGGCTGAGGTTGGAAGGGACTTCTGGGTGCATCTGGCCCAACCTGTACTCAGGCAGGGGCACCAAGAGACTCCACAGCCTCTATGGGCAACCTGTGCCAGATGCCACTTTACCTTCCTTATTTAAGCTACCTAAACAGATAACTTCCTCTTTCAATGTAACATGATTTTTCGGCTTAGAAAGAAGTACTGAGGCTCTTCACTGCACTTGCAAGCGTATCATGACTTTTCTGAAAGAGGATTCTAGCACCCAGCAAAACACCAGTTTGTCTTTCTGGGGTCTCCTGGTACAGAGGTGAGATCTGTGACCCTGCCACATACCTCCTACCAGCTGCCTCCCAAATCACTGGGCTGTACTGCATTGTTTCAACTCAGAGTACAGAACATTACTGGATTAATTAAAAAGTGAGTAGTAAGGAAACCTTATTTCATGTGCACAGTAGCATTCTTTCTCGCCATGAATCTTGGTAACAAATGTAAAATAGATTAAGGGTGAACTATTTTAATTCTGTCTGCAGTAGTACAGCTAATTTAGTTCCTTAAAACAGGGTTTTTTGACATCTGGAAGTGCAATAGATCTTCTAAACACAAATCTCTCTATTCAGAAATAAATATGTCTAGTCAAGACCCCTTTTTTTTCCACGTCATGCTTTTAGGCCAAGAAGTGATGCCACATTAGGGATGATGTAAAGCTCAGTCCTAATAATCTGATGGATTGCTTCGAGGAACGTGCTAAAGCATCCTTAAGGAAAGTAGTGATGGTGTTTTTCAGTGGATCATAAATTGCTTGCAATGACTCTCAAGACTGTATACATACATGATAACTCTTGTTAAGGATTATAGACTGTTTTTGTTAAACACAGTGCGAGCACTACTGCAGGTCAGAGAGTACTGTCACTGATCAAAATTCCTGCTGTACATGTCTTCGCTTACTGACCAGATTTGAGATTTCTGTCTCAGAATGAATTACATTACATACATTTTATGAAGGGTAAAAAAAATCTAGTGATATTAAAACATGCTCTCAAAAATATTTACAAGATCTTCCAAACTCCTGCTTAATTGCATTTGTCCCTGGAAAGCAGAAATACCAGTGTTATAGCCCTCATCCTTTCGGCAAGAGTCATACATTGAAACAGACTTAAAGAAAATAATAGTTTAGTACTGTCTTAGGCAAATGAAGTGTTGAGCTCAAAGGGCTCTGTTAGACAAAGCAGAGAAAAAAAAAGTCTTCAGAAACTATTATTCCTTTTTAATATAATTATTTTCCTTAAGTAAGATCTTAAAGAGACTGCAGCTGCCCAGCCTGGCTGTGATATCTGTTCAACAGCCTATTGGATCAGCTGTACAGGAGATTTAAAAGGTTTATTCTAGGTTTCGCACCAGTGCTAGAAAAATAAAATTATACTAGACCCAAACTGAATTAAGCATTTAAGAGCCCAGGCTAACATGTTAAAATGACCTTCTCACTGCTGATTTAATGTTTTCCAAGCAAGATCTCTAGTCATTGATGTAAATGGATTTGCTATTGACTGTGGCAGGAACAAAATTGAGGCTCATCTGTGGTTCAAGACTTTTTGCAAAGGGATTTGGCATACTTATTGCACAGTAATAAAACAAAAGCAGCATTGAACGTGTCATAGATACAGAGAAGGAAGAGGAATAGAATGAAAAAAAAGGCTGTCAAATTTAGGTCTCCCTTCCCGCTCTAACTTTTCCATTTTTCCTGTCTTGTTTTCTCCGCTCTTTCCCCTTTATTTTTTCTTGTTCTAGAAAGCATTTAAATATTTATTAAGTTCCTCTTAATTAAGAAAGTAACACAGCTCATGCTAAGTTGCACATGTGCCTGCATATCTTTCCTGACTAAAGATGTTTATGTGAAGTCAGGCTGTAATTTGGGAGTTCAAGGATTTCTCCAGTTGATGGGGAAATGTTTGCCAAGGCTGCCTTTACCACAGACAAGCTGTGCTCACTGTGGCTTCTCTGTTGGAAGAGACACTTACAGAGGGCACTTCAGCATAACGGGGTCATGACGTGCTTGTTCTTAATCAACCCAGGAAACACATACGTGAGGAATAAGGAAGGGGAGAGAACATAACTATTTGTGCCGAGGACTTGCATCATGCTGTGGTGCATCCTCGATCACTTGATATTTTCACAGGAGTGCTCCAATCCACTCTGCTTTGGCATTTGCCTTGTTCCTGTGCTAAGTACCTAATGAAGCAGTTTTCCTGAAACAAATGCCTGCGTTGCTCTTAAGACAAGTCAGAAAGAAGTTCATCTACCTCAGAGGGAGATCCTGTCTGACAAAATTTGAATATCCAAGTTGGGCAGACAAGTTCCCTTGTGGGAATGCTCCTCTTCTCCAACATGCCAAACCGGTGAGTTTGCCTAGGTTTTTGAAACTACCATACCTCAAAGAGTGGGGCATAAGGCTGCTGCATGGGAAGATTCAGTATCCGCTGACTGCCAAATCTCTCCAGAGCTGGGGAGGAAGTCAGATCATGATTTCAGTCTGACTTTCTCTTTGGCAGAGCTTTTCAAAATCATGAATAAACCTAATAGTTGCTTACGAAAATCACAACATACATCACCTCTTTTCATCCGGCTATCAAAACTGGGAGTGAGCATAGGAACTCCCATTTCACAGAGGAGGAAGCAGAAGCAGAGTGAATCAAGGAAGCAGGAAGAGAAGGCAGGCTCCTGGCTCCTCGTTATCCTCCCTACCTACTCATCACCACACCTCTGGTAGGTACCTGTCGCTCCGCTTTTGGCTCTGATTTGGAAGAGGTGTTAGTAAATGCTGATATTCTGAGCTGTCACTGGGCAGAACCTGTGGTGGCCACCCTGGTCTGAAGCCCTGTCATGCACCCTGGATACATATGTCCAGAGACTCAGGCAAATGGCTCACCATGTCTGAGAACTGGAGTGCAAGTGAAAGGGAGGGAAGGTGCAAGCACATTTTCCATACCCAGCAGCAGCGCCAGCCTCTGCATGCCACCTGCCTGTCTGCTGCCAAATTCTCCCTAAAAGCACTATGCATGAGGGCCTCCCCACTCACAATCTGTTTCTGAAGCATAGTACTCAGAGGTGAAGAGTTTCATTATGGATGGATCTGTTAGAGTGGTAGGTCGATAAGGAAGAGTTTGGATCTCAGCAGCAGCGTCTCCATTTGCACCTTTCTTAGACCAACCGCTCGCAGGAAGGACTCTGCCGCTCTGGTGTGTCTTACTCAGTCACAGCCTGACAGGAGTTGTGTTCAAGTCAAAGGAAAATGTTCCTGTTTCGGCACCAAGCAGAGATGAGATCCTGAAAGTTCGGGCTTGTGCCTGCTGGATAAGTGCTGAAGGATGTCTGGAAGAGGAGCTAGCAGCCAAGTTTGCAACACAGACGTGCTAGAAGGAATAGACTGCAGTACTCGGAGTTTTAAGGGTTATTCAGATTATGTGCTCATGGATGTCAGCAGTGCTGGCAATTTGCCTTCTACATAGTGGCAGTGAGTATCAGCTTAAATCTACTTTATGGCTCCCTACAAAAAGCATATGTTTTCTTAAAAGAGCTTTAAAGAGAAACAATGTGAATTCAATACAAATTGACCTGTCTTTTAGACTGGAACAAATCAGACTGTTATTTTGTTACTAAATTCAATAAAAATAATTACTTTACCAGTGCATAATACCCTGATTCTAGCAATCAGATAAAGAAAACCATAGTCATATGGATGAGAACTGGAAAAAGTCATTAGCAAGAGAGTGACAATTTTAACAGTTGTATGTTTGATTCCCATGGAAAATTTCATATGTCATTCACGTCTCTTAAACAAAAAAAATTTGGCAGTCCCATGGAAAATAGTATATATAAATAGACTCATTGGTTTGCTTTCTCCTGAGCTTGTTTTGATACACAGAAATGCATTTGTTGTTTTAGGATGTTTTTGCATTCAGATGTAAGTGCAGCTTAGGTCATTCTGCGCTGAAAGATGTTCACACCAAAATCAAGGCAAGACATTTAGGTGGAGCTACATTGGTTTACACTAGCCAGAGTTCTGGACAATTTTTAAAGGCTCTTTTGTAGTGATATAGTGCAAAGCCAGTGTGAAAACATGGATATGTAAGAATTTTGATATTTGGCTATAACTCATGTATGTAGGTATGTAGAAATGTGAATCTAAGGAATAGAAAATTAGAAAAGAGTGGGACAGAAAGATGAGAATTAGTGCAGACAAGAAACGCAGAGTAAAGCATGTAGAAAGTTAAAGAAGCAAAGAGGACATAGGCCAAGATAGAAATGACAATAAACTGTGCCAGGGCAGTAGCCGAAGAAGCACAAATGGTTTCTAAGTGATTGCAGGGGAATGCTTCCACCAAAATCCAGGTATTACAGCTTTGAAGCCATCTCCGAACTGTAGTTCTCAGCAGTACTCACTGTATATTGCAGTAATTCCTGGTCATCAACAACAGGGATCTGTGAAGCCCAGATTTTCTGCAGGGGAAGAGCAATTTAAGAAATGCAAACTTGATATACTGTTTATTGCTTTACATGAATTTCACTCCTGATTGGCTTTAAAATAGCTTTTCCCTTGCTAGATGAAATTTCCAGTTGACAAACAACTTGACTTGGAGCCCATTTGTGTGCTAGGAAAATACTGTGTATCAGCTGTTTCTGAGAAAAAACTCGCCATAATGAAATTTGTCTTTTAGAATAACCATGCAAAATAACACTGATCAGCAAATGCTTAGCAACTGATGTTTATAATAATTCCTTTTAAAGTAGCAACTTCTATTTTTATGCTGAACTTTCTCTAAATCGGTGACACAATGTTATCTCAGGACCTTTCATCCAGATAAGACCATGCCAGTTTCCTCAAAAATGGTCTCCTGTCTATGGATTTTGTATATATTTGGGGTAGGGAGGCACTGTGGGAGGCAAAACACAGACTATATTTAAATTACTTTTTGAAGTACTAGTAGGAGTCAATGTTGGTTAGGGAGTAGGCTTGAAAATTTTTGGTAACTTGCCTAACATTGAGATAGGTCTCGTACCAGATTTGTCCAGACATTTTGGAGAGGTGCTCTGGAAGGCAAAAAGAACCATCCCTAAAAGAGATATGGAAAATTGTTGTTCCAAAATCTCTGTGACCATCCACCTTGGGCAGCGAAAAGTTACAGCACTAAAAAGCACACCCCAGCAGCATGTGACCAGTCATCTCAAACTGAACAAAAGTCTGTTCAAGAGATGTGATGTCCAGCAGATCCTCCATCTGGTTTATTGGCTGCAGTCCTAGGTCTTACTTTGTGAAACAGTCCAAAAGCCTGAAAGCGCTGCTATGTTTTCAGACTCCAGCTATCTTCAGAAATTTATTGTTCTTCTTTTTTCTTTTTCTTCTCTATTATTCTATGCTGTGAAATGCCTCGGTCTTTTTATGTTCCTTAATCTGAGGCGTGAAAGCAGGCATATCGAATGCATATGAGCACAAGTAGAACCAATCTGGAGAAGGCTTTACTGTCCAAATATTGTTCTATAAGACTGTTTTTCAGACGGCATTGTATCTTTAAAAGTCTGACAAGAATCAACTTATTACCTACAACCTTAGGTAAATAAAGTTTTCAAACTTATCAAACCAATGAACATTGCTGAGAGTTGAGAAAGGGAAAGGTAACAACTAGATTTTCAAGGTTGCCAATACGATTTTCAGTAGCACCTAAGCAGGCTGTCTGCTTAAGTACTCACCCATTTGAGCATAATTCTAAGAAGAAAGCTGTAATAGTCATCCCTGAGACAATGAGATTGTCAGATGGCAGTTTTGTGTCAGAACAAAGAAGGTTAACTTTTTCAATCACAACTTGACAGACATTGGTAATATTCCTCAGTTGTGCTTTGTAAACAAAGGACATCCCTCTTAGACTCTTCTAAAATGCATAAGGACTGATTATTTTTGAAGTAATTTGACTAAATTCCCGTATAATATTGAGACTCATCTGACTTTGGTATGACAGTTGTAATTAATTCTAAATAAGTGATAGTTGGATTTTAACAATATTTTGTTTTTGTCTTTTGTTTAAGTTTTTGAATTAATGAATAGAGTAGATACCAAATTTCATTTCTTGCAACACTCAGGACCTATGGGGCTGTCAGCAGGTCAGCCTAAACACCTGACCACCTTTCCCAGTGCTCTTTCCTGATCCCCATCCAATTTCTTGAGTCTTACCCACCTACTGAACCATGCTGGTTAAATGCTGTTATTGTTTTAAAGCTGATCAAATACAACAAAAAGCTCTAACTTAAAATGCTTCAGTTTAGAATGTTCTACATCAAGCTAAAGATTGGTTTTGTTTAGCCCAAAGCACTTGGGAACAGATTGAAACTGAACCTGAGCTGCTGACAGACAGGATGTGCCAACACCACGAGTGGTTGAAGGTAACATCCCAGCTGCCCATTCATGTGTCCTTTGATGTGGCACTGAAATCGTTGGGGACCAGCAGGGATGGATGGGATTAGTTTAGCTGCTTAGCACGGTGTGACTCACAAAGTTTCTTCCTCACTGCCTCTACTGTCCTGTTCTCTGTGCCAATGCCTGAGTTGCTTATGAAACTGTCCCTCTGCTGCTGCCATTCACAATGGGATGTCTTGAGAAAACCAAAATAAGTAAGGGTTTGCTTTCCACTGCCCAGCACCCAAAGTTCAGGTGCCTGAAATTGGTCTATTGCAATGCCTGTTTCCCTGCACATTAAGCTGAGGGTGAGTGACTCAAACTAGGATGCAGACAGACCACATGCTGAATGAGGTTGTGCCCAATGTCAGCATGCTTCTGCCAGGTGTCCCAGTGGAGAAATACTGGATGCAGCTGCCTTTGCACGTTCTTTCCAAAATGTCACTGTGTTTATTCCTGTCTAAAAGTTCATGGAGAGTGTTAATCTCTTACGTGTATAATAAATTAGTGGTTTAAGAAACTTTAAAAAGAGAGAAGTCTTCACACAGCCAAGGGCTTGCAAGCACAACAGCAAATCACTGCTTTCTGCTTACAAAAATTGCTCAGTGTTTTAGCATTGACATGCTATCGTGTCAAAAACTTGTAATTTTGAGTGTGCGTATATAAGCATTCATTTGATTTTATATCTTTATTGCTAATCTCTGGGATGAAGACCAGGAGAGTGCTCCTGACTTGTTTTATGTATTCCGAGTACCATCTGCATTCCAAAATATCCAAGCAAGGACTGTTCATTAGATCCACTGAAAATGTGTTAGCATTTTACAGAGGCTGTTGCATGCATTTCACTGAAGTGACAGGCAGAGCACTCTCCTGCTTTTTGGTCCCCATATGTTAGCTGCTTTGGGCAGGAGGGGTGAGACAGAAGGTTCCCAGAGTTCCCTTCTAGCCTCAACTGCTCTGTGATTCTGACTGTGATTTTACGTGTAAAATGGCGATTGAGAGGAATGCTGTTTTCCAGCTATGTTTCATTCTAGCCTTGATCCGTTAGAGCAATTGGAATTGCTTCTGAATTGACAGTAAAATGAAGATGCTGATATAAAAAGAAGCACAGACAGGATACTTTGACAAATTCTAAGAAGGGTGGAAATGAGAGAAATCACAATTGCATCACTTTCACCAGAAAGGGAAGTGAAAACCACAGGGGAAACCAACAAAACCAACTGTGTCACGTCTTCCTGTGTGCAACTGTGAGCTCTTTTATAGTGGGTAGCTGGCACGACATCTATATCATCTGATTACCTATTGTAAGACAGCTGTCAAATACCAGCATCCACACACCATCATTTGTTAATGGTGGACGCATCTTCTCTCCTGATCAGAGCCTGATTTCTGACAGTTTGATTAAAAAGAAAAGGAAAAGCGAAGAAAAGGAAAAAAGGCATATTTTTTTCAGTTAAAGGAAGATAGAAATGAAGATAAAGGAAGCTTACTTTAAAGCACCTTTCTATTGCACCTGTCACTGCTGGAGCATTTGCATCTCCTCCCTAATGTCAAATAATAAGAATGATGACCTGTGTTTTGATCAAGTCTACTTTGTCAGAATGAAGAGTCCAAAACCAAAATTTGTGTCTTGGTATCTTCTGAGCTCAGCTTTAAATACAGGTTTTTGGTTCCCTTGATACTCTTTGCCTGCTGCTCACGAAGGGATGACTGCCAGGTTCACCAGCAGTGTGCCAGCTGGGTTGGCTCCGCAGGGCCAGCAAGCAGCTGCAGACCCCGGCCAGCAGCCACCCACATCAGCATCAACACTTGGATCAGTCGAAGTAGATTTCGATCTGCTCTATTTTCATCCCAGAACAAAAGGAGAAGCAAAATGTGTGTGGACCTGTCCTACTGTGTGTGGAGTCTGCCCCGCTGCCATGCTGCACACGTCAGGGACCAAAGCCTGGACCTTGCTGGCTTCAGGGGAGGGCATGTGAATGGGAAGTTGGCCTGATCTGCGTACCTCTGGCTGAAATGTGGTCTTCTGGGAAGGCACCATCACAACCACAGTGACTGTGCAGATGAGGAAACGCTCACACCGAAAGAGGAATGCATCTAGGAGGAGGAACAGCTTAGACAGAAATCTGCCAGTCCTTTTAATGTGGCATCTATATCGCACTTCTTATCAACACATCTCAAAGAGCTTCCCTGCCTTTGATTCCAGATTCATTGCTTTTTCACACCTTGCTATCAGTCCTCCAGTAAAGGGTTATCTCCAGTGTGATAATTTCAAAACACAGACTGTTTTTGAAGGTTCAGATTGGAGAGCAATAGAGCTCCTTCTAAGATACAGAGGAGCACAAGACTTGGAGTTATTTAAACAAGTTTTTTTTCTTGTTTTATTTGAGCTTTATGAGTGTCTCCTGTAGCCTTCCCTGAGACCTGTGCCATGACCAGCCTGGGGAGCCAGAGGGGAGCATGGAGGGGCTCAAGCAGTTGCCCCCACCTCCAGCCTGCCATTGGCCTCTGCCTAGGAGGGGAAAGCCAGGCCGGGAAGCGTGCAGAGGGAGGCAAGGAACTATGAAGGAAGAGGGTAATAAATAGCGATATGAAATAAGTAAATGGCAATTAAAAGCAACCTGCCAGTAGCTTAGGATACTGGGCAAAGCATGATGAACTTGCAATCAATTAAAGGCAGTGAACAAGCTATCTATTAGAGTCAGCCAGACAGCACACCATCAATCAATAGCAATGCAGAATTGGAAGATGGGGAATAATACTAATCACAGACAGATAACATGTGCACTGGCCTCTTGGTGGGATGCTCCTTGGAAGGCCACAGACCTGCATATGTTTGGAAGCCAGGGATGCAGAAGGAGAGGAAGTGTGCTGACAGGGCACTTCTGCACATCAAAGAGGTGTAAAAGTGGGCTGGTTGTTGGAGTCCCAGGAGGAATCCTGTATCAGATTTCAGATGCGCTTTGAATTTATGCCACGCCTTGAGGAGGAAGACAGAGGTGCCCATAGAGTTGTCTCCTTTCAGAAGATATTGTCAGGGGAGAGGCTGGAGTGATTTGTGGCAGACTGCTGGCTCTGGTAAATGGTTGGGTTGTGGCTGTGGTTTAGAGACTCCCCTCCATGATGACCCTCAGTACTTCCACAGGGAATAGCAACTGCCTTTTTTACTACTCTTCTCAGCAGCCGTGTTCAGATCTTTCATATAAAATCAATGGAACTGACACCAACCAAGAAGGCACTACTGTATCATCCTGTTACTTCTTCCCTAAAAGTGCTGCCATTCGTTCTCCAGGACTCCTGAGTTTGGATCTAAGATTCACTTGTAGCGCACGGGGAGGACATAATTAGTCGGAGAAGAAATATCTGTTGTTCAAGACAAAATGCAGGTCATCATTAATACAAGAAAAATTACAAAATCACCTGCAGAGATTCTTTTCAGTCACAGATTTTACCCAGAGGGTTTGACCTGAGTGCCTGATAGATGTCTTTGAGAGGAGCAATGACATCCTCTCCCACTTCAGCTGTAGTCTGTAATTCCACTGGATTCCTGCCATGCAACCAGAAGTGTGCTGGGTGGCATATGTGTGTCTGCTGCACTACCTCCCAAAATGTGTCAAAAAGACACACATTTCAAAGAAAATGTCAATGGCACCCCTGCATCCTGTGCCATGCTGTTCTCCCCCCAGCCAGCCCTTCTGTGCAGGCTGCCTGCTGGGCAGGCCCTGAGCGCAGCCCACCAACCTTCACCCACACCGTGCACCAAGCTGTGATAGGGGTATGTGTCCAGCGACGGTGGAGGTGGGGTGTGAGCTTCCTGCAGCAGTTATCCCAGAAACAGGAAGAAAACTCAACCTGATGAGCAATTTGCCATGATTTGTGTCCCGCAGAAGGGAGCTGCAGTGGTCTTCTCGCAGTGTGGTTGCCTTGCAACAACCTGTTCCACTTCATCCAGATGATGGGGTGAGTGAAGGCGAGCTTTAGCTTTTCTTGGGTGCTGTTCACATCTCTTGGCTGCCTTGAATGTTATGCATGCTCAGAGGACCGGTTTTGTTTTGTTTGCTGACTTTGGAAGTGCTGAGAAATACTGGCTGAGTGCTGGGTTGTCTGTGGCAAAGAAGCTTCACTGTCACGCTCTAAGATGCCGTAATGCTCTGTATTGTGACAGAAACTTCCCTTGAAACTTCAAAAAAAAAAAAAAAAAAAAAAAGCTAAAAAACAGAGCTGCTGCTGAACAACTTATCCAGACCCCAGCTCACAAGAGTCACAGAGTTTCTGCTTCACTGCCTGTTCTGGCTGACTCCAAGTCAGCTGCATACTTTGGCATTTTACAACCAGAAACTTGATCGAAACAGAAATCCTGACACTGCATAGCTGCTGGTAGCCACGGGCTCCAGCTGGGATGCTGCAAGGCACACCTGGCAGGAAAATGCAGCCACGTTTTATTTGCTGCTATGCCACAGAGCTAAGTGCATCTGGAGGGACATTGGGCCGTTGTTAGATGGCAGACCCAGCACCCACCAGATTCACCACATTAAGGGAGAAATCCTGGGAGAAAAAGTCATCTAAACCTCTGGTGCTCCCAAGCCTGGTCCTCCCAAGCACTGAACAGCACAGGAGAGCTATAGGGTGCTCTCCTGTCATTTGGATTTCGCATGGTTTGTGAGTAATTACAGACAAGAGGAGCAGATCCTTTTTCTCTGTTCTGTACAACTGATAACAAATACCTTGCTTGCTTTTTGGGAAAGGCAAAAAACATTTCTTCTTAAATCTATAGTTTATTCTGTTGGTTACCAGCCCTGTGAGTTTGTGTGCAAGGAAAGAGAAGAGATTTTTTGTGTCCTGTTCCACTCTAGAGCTACATGCTGGCCTGTTGTTTTACTGCTCATAAGTTATGTCAAAGGTGCTGGGAGATCCTTGTACGTCAGTAAAACTGACTGAGATTCTGGTTACAGCTGTGTGGTAGATGCCTCTTTCCAGGCCATGTAATGCAAACTTGGCATGGGCAGTGCAAATCTGGGACAAGGACTTCTATTCCTCCTTCTGCTTTTCTTCTTCCTCCTCCCTGGAAAACTGCTCCCTTCATTCTCTGGGCACCCTAAAGAATGAAGACCCCAGTACTGAATATTTGCTTTGGCAGACCAGGTAAGGACACCCAGCTGTAAGTGCACTTTTTGTAACTTCATCTGAACCAAACACACTTAAAAAAGGTAGACAATCTTATTATGGAAAGTAATAAGTGTTATAGTAAGTATCTAATTGTGTCTGTCCTAGCATTTAAATGTGCTTTTTTTTTTTTTCTCTTTTCTTGAGGTCAAACAATGCTTTGTGTTGGGCACTTTCCTTTCCGTTCCCTTAGTAGTGAAACAGCAAGTGTCCAGAGCGAATCAGGCAGATGTGGAGAGACTGAAATATTTTATCCCTGTGAAATACAGGCTGGCTGAAGACATGGCCACGGGCTTCCTGGTGCTGGCAGACCCCAGTAAGGAAGGAAGAGATCGAGGCAAAGCATGCACGGGGGCTGCCTTGCTGCATCCCTTGTAGGATGTACTGCAGTGCTGTCAGAGATGGAGGAAAACCTGTGGCTCTGGTTTAATGAATCGCCTGCTGTTGAAGGGACTGCATGGAAAATGGAGGTGGGAAAGGGTTGCATTGGGCTGCCAAGCATGCAGGATGGCAGGAGGACAGAAGAGAAGGAAAAGGCGGTGGCCCAGGAATTAGGGGATCCTTTACCATGGATAGGACAGAAAATAAGAAGGGGCAGCTGGTGGTCCGGCACAGTGAGTTGAAAGGCCAGAGCATGGCCCAAAGGGGAAAAGTATGGTCCTGCAGGGAGTTACCACTTCTCAGATTATATTCTCTTCCAGAGGCCCTCAAAACAGGGGGAGGAAGAATAAAAAAGATGAACTCTGTTTTCCCTATTAAAGCCTTGATGCATCTCAGCAGACAGCATCATTCTCCTTGGCAGGCGGATCTTGTTTCTCTCCCAATAAAACAGCCTCTGGAGAGCAACTAAGATGAACAACTTGACTAGAGCAGCTTAGGACAGCACGTGCCGCCCTCAATGGCCAGATTGAAATCTGAACTCCTGCCCCTTCCATGCGCATGAGTTCATGTTTTGGCAAGTCCGCAGTTTCTAAACAATTATATGTTTAGTTCACTGGTCCAAAAGGGGAAGCCACTCCAGACAAGTAAATAACATACAGAGATAAGTTTCTTGAGAAATTAAGGTCTCAATGACTACACAAATATACAAAGGATGTATAAATAAATGACATTTATAAATAGTATACTCAGCGTACCATTATTCATACTAGCTCTTTTTTCTCCAGTTAAGGTTTAAAAGAAAATCGTTTCATAAGGATATTTTCCTTAGGAGCATTCAAGATGGCCAACACAATGGCTTTAAGTATTCAGAGAACACAATAAAGTGATGCTGCTTCACCACTGTAAAAATAAACATTATCGTATGATGTCTCTCATTTTAATTTACTGCGTTCAGTTGAGTTATTAGTCTCATTCATGGTAATCCAGTGATTTGTTTAATCCTGTTTGTCCCTGACTAGTAGCAGGGAGCCATGTCAGGTCCTGGATACCAAAGCCCACATTTACTGTGTGGGGCGAACGGGAAAGGAAGGCCCAGGAGAAGCTGCAGCCCCTCCATGCTATTCAGCTGCCCAATCACAATGCCCTGCTTAGAGAAGTTCCTGTCGTGTTGTCTCATAATGAAATACAACCTGGAAAGTAAACATCTGCTTGTTGTAATGCCCTGAGTAGGTCTCACTGGTCTGCTTTGCGTGTGGACGGTGCCATGCTCACGATCACTGCACTGACAGTGCTCCTCCGCCATAGGAGCATCAGATGTGCAGGTAGCAGCACCAAGGCACAGAATACTTCATGGATCTTTTCAATGGGGACTATAACATCCAGAGGATGAGGCCAGCAATGAGCACCTGTGAGCATCCAGCACGGGTGACTTGCTCAAGGTCACGTGAGAAATCAGTAGCGGGACCGACACTGAAAGTTGGAGGATCAAGCTCATGTCCATCTTCCTAACTGGATGACTTCTGACAAATAACAGAGCAATACATCATCCATTGGAAGATGATGGCTAAGGATTTTAAGAGCATTCTGCTCATTCCTGTCATGTTTCATGTTTTTAGTTCCAGTTTGAGAGAAAAGACCCAATTTTCAGGAAAAAAAAAGCAGCACTTACTGACAAACAGTCTCTTCAGATTCTGTGGAAGTGGGAACCCAAAATAGGAGGCAGCTCAAATCACTAGCCGGTTTTGTGAATCTTTCTGCCTTGCAAGATTTTAGCTAACATTTGCCCTTAGCCAAAAAAAATAAGAAAAAAGGAAAAGAACGGAAAAAGAAAAAGAAAGAAATGGAATTTCATTCATTTTAAGAAGCTTATGATGTCACATGTGAAATGTCAACAGATAGCAACTTAGTCTAATCCCTAAAAGATGACCTACTTGAAGGTGTTCGGCAGACTGCCGTCTCTCCACTCAGCATCAGTGAATGCCGTGTTTATGAAGCTAGATTTTAAATGCATCAGAGTTTCTGCAAACCAACTGATTTGTTTTTGAATCAAACTTTGATTTCTTTGTCTAACATTTAAGAATGATAATATTAATGAAACAAAGTATTCATTCTCCATAAAGTCTGCCTGGATACCTCAAGCTTTGGTGCTTCCTTAATTCATTTTTATCTGAGCTGTTCCACTTTATTACCACAGATACGAAGCTAGAATTTTCTTCTAATTGCTTTTCTTTCCACAGAAGTCTAACTCTCTTCGGCTTGAGGGCTTTTCTTTCCCCACAGTCGAGGGAGCGTCAGCCGCAGAGACTGGGGGGAGCAGGAGTATGTCCTTAACAGACGTAGATCAAAACTACAATGTGGCATATATCATCTGGATAATTTTAGGGAAAAAGAAAATTCCATCCAGTCTAGACCTTTCAAATAAACAGGGAGTTCTTTTGTGCTTTTTTTTTTTTT